>JACN01093444.1:0-13227 GCA_000787155.1 Scartelaos histophorus | reverse complement strand
TTCCAGTTATTGTCACATTTTGAAGACTTTTCATCATTAAAAACAGAAGATGATTTGTTTTAAATTGTCAATTGCTATACCTCATCATCATTTTTCATAGTTCTATGGATAAAGGACTCAAGTACATTTTTTTTTACTCTTTATCCTTCCAGGTAATGGACGTCAATGACAACCCTCCTCTATTCGATCAGCAATCCTACAAACAAACTATACCGGAAGTGGTTTACCCGGGGTCCTTCGTCCTCCAAGTCACAGCTCGAGACAAAGATCAAGGACCCAATGGGGACGTCCGATACAGCCTCCTGAAAGGCAAAAACTCCCACTCTGATTGGTTCTCCATCAACCCGGATACAGGGATCATAACCACGGCGACGGTACTGGATTTTGAGTCTGAACCGGCCCCGAGTATCACTGTAGTGGCAACAGACAGCGGCAGACCTCCTCTTTCATCTACCGCTAAAGTGGACATTGTACTTCAGGATGTAAATGACAACACACCTGTTTTCTCCAGTAACTTCTACAACGCCTCCATAAAAGAGAACACGGCAGCTGGGACCTGCTTTTTAGAGGTAGGAGTAACTTTGAACCGTTTTATCTTTTATCCCTCTTGACACTGAAGCTGCCATTTTCAATCCTCACGGTGCTCAATCTTGCAGGAATATGGTCACAGCGCAACGCGATTGTCCTATTTCTTAAACCAAAGTCAGTTTCTCTTCTGTCTCTTTTCTTTTGGAAACTCATTTTTACATTTGCGCCTTACTGATTGCGGTCTGGGGAAAAAAAAATATCACAACTGATTTTACTTGATTGTGGATGAAAGTTGAGAATGAATATGAGAGTTCTTTCCAATTTGTTCATTGCATTGTGTAATACAGAACATCAAGCCACAATATGGTCACACAGACATCCATACCACAGATTATTACTGGGTGTGATATAGTAGACTTCTTTTCAACATGTATAGTTGGCATATTAGAAGTGAAGCAATTGGTGTTTATGAAATATAAGGATGTTAATATATTTGTATAGTTGTGTATGGTGTTGTGCAGTGCTCAGTTCCTATTAAATGCATCAAGGAACGATAATGAGCTGGAGACCGGTGATATCGTTGATCTGACTGCGGCTCAGATTCTGACTTCAAATGTCAAGACAAACTTCACCGATGATGAAGCCAAATCGAGTCGGTCACGGTAGTTCCACTGTACGACCGAACAATCTTAAAAACATGCACATATGTGATCAAATAGAACTGATATAACAAAAAAACAAAAAAAATTGCAAAATTGGATTTGGAATCGAAAATTGGAATTGTATGTGGGTTTACAAAATGTCAAATTGTACGTTACAAATTGTTGTGCTTGAAAAATATCTGGAATCTGGATACATATTGCATTGCTCAGTGTAATTTCTTAATATAGTGCATCGCATCTCATTTTGACAATTTGGGAGTCCGATTTGAGGGAGGAAAACTTGACCTGCATTCCTCAAGCATCTGAACAGAGATTTACTTTGTCCTCTCACTCACCTCTGGAGGTTGCCACGGTAACCCACAGCAGTATCTCTTTTACTTTCATCTCAAATCCAGCTCCTCTCCTCTATAAAGGGGAGCTCCTCTGAGGAACGAGAAAGCACGACAGCCTGTTTGTCTTCCAGATCTGAACTGACCATCGTGACCTTGCAGACCAAATATTTTTACAGGGCAGATGAGGAGACTACTTTTAAATCCGTGAAATTTTCTGCTACGTTGATTCTTAGTCATAGCGTGTGGACGTGGCTTCTGAAGTGGAAACGCAATTTGAAGTTGTTTCCTCTAACTTTTTATGGGTTTAAAATGGTCTTGAATGAGTGTTTGGCTTGGCCTCTGGGAAGTAATAATGTTAAGGAAAGTTAGACAAAGATAATAGATGACGTGATGTAAGATGCAAATTGCAAGAGCTCGGTTAGAGGCCAAAGTGGGTAGTGTTGAAGTACATCAAATCAGACAGAGTAACCTTAATTGTATTTCTATCGATATGGAGTACTCTTACTGCTTTTACTTCTACTTGACTGTAACTTTTCTGATGGGGAATCTGCCTCACTCGAGAGGTTCCACTATACAGTACTGTACGTATCTTGCATTTATTACGTTTTAGGTGTTGTTTTTGCTTTAAAAACGTAAAAATAATGCATTAATTCTGTGGTTGGTGTCATATCTCCATAGATCTGACATATAAAATGACCTCGGGTGTCATCTGCATCTATACATCTACGAAACTAACAAAATTTTGGGTAACTTTTCCATCATAGAGTCATTATTAGGAAGGCAGGTTTTTACTTTTACTTACTTTTTTCGTTTTTCCATACTGTTTGCAATTATTGGCTATCGTTACCTCTAGCTGCATAGATATTTAACGTAAACATGTTTCGGACCGCAAGTTTACAGATTTGTAAACTTTCCCATTCCAGATTACACAGCCTGTCCATCAGTGAGTTATCGGCCCTATAATTTGCTTGTAATCAGCCTGCTAACTTGAATTATTATAACCAAAATGTGTAATAAATAAACCTTCTGGACCTTGATTCCAATCATTGCAACACTTGTAATCAACACTTTTTTTTTGACTAATCCTAGCCCGAAGTTATTTTGCACTGAGCAGTCTTGTCCTATGCCAAACAACAGGGGTGGCTTTCCGTTGGGGTAAAGCCAGTGAATAGGGTTGATTTGCTCACTGGGGCACGTTGTACAGCTCTCTACCCGTCCACAGAGCCAAGACTTTGGGCAAAAGTCCCCCCAACCGGGCCGTGATTTGCAGGATAATGGGAGTTAGCTGTTGCAACTTCTTTCACTTGGTGCCATAGAAAAAACAGCCGCAAATGCATTCAATGTTTCCTCCATGTTTTTCTATTAGATTTCCCCACATCATTTAGCTCAAGTTTATTAAGCATTTAGAAATTTACACAAAGAGAATCTGGGTCAATGGCACCAACAAGACTAGTTTACGTTTTTACATGATGTGTTTTTGGCTCCTAAGTCCTGGAAATTCAAATTTGTCACATGAAAAACTTTGTCGAGATAAAGGCAAAGCGTTCCCAGAATTGTGCTAATATTTACATCAGATCACAATCAGTCTTTTGGCTTCGAATCGGATCAAGTCTGAACAATGTGGCAGAAATTTGGGAACGTCTTAATGTGGAATGAATCAGCCCATGAACTTGTGGTGGAAATTAGCAACATATACTTTCACATAAGTGATATTGCTTTAAAGTAATAATATTTTCAAGTGACTGTAGACGTTATGGTTAAAGTTATAGTAGTACTGTTAAGTAAGCAACTGCCCATTTCTACTAAAACTTCTCTTGTGAGTTAACTTCTTTTAGTTGCGTACTTTTACTTTGCCTGTAGTCTACCTCACGTGGAGTGTTTGGCGGTTCACATCTTGCTCTTGACATGCATATCATTGCTTGAGTGGTCAGATCCACTGACCCACAGGTTAGTGGTGCGATTCTAACTCCCACAGATGAATAGACATAGACATAGACATAGATATAGACATAGACATAAACCTAGACATAAACTTTATTTATCCCCAAGGGGAAATTCATGTTCCAGGTTTCAAAAATATTAAAAATAAAAATTGAATAACATAAAATTGTAAAACTAAATGTATTTGTCCTTGTCCTTAATTGATAGATTGTAAAGCTGGATCGCTCTAGGGACAAAAGATTTTCCCAATCTGTCAGTTCTGCAATTAACTGCCCTCAGCCTCCAACTGAACAGACTCATCTGATTGAAAAAAGTGTTGTAGAGTGGATGTTCCTCATTGTCCAGAATGCAGTCTGTGTACCCTTGAGCAAGACACTTATGCCCCTTCCCCTCTCCTCAGTATCTGTGTACACTGGTGTACTCTGATGAATGTGTGGTTGATGGGGATTGGGTGATATAAAGCGATTCAAGTGGCTTTGAAGTGTAAAATATATAAAAGTGTGATGTGACCGTATGTATTTTTAGTTATACTCTTACAGAATACATGAGTGAATACATGAATATATGATGTGCATTTTCTTCCCCCTTCTACTTTCTAGTAAACGCAGTTCTGCAGGATTCTGGAGATTATCGTGTATTAAAAAGTGTATGACTTTGCCGTCACTGCAGTCATCTATAATGTGCTGCAAAGTTTATTTAATGGCCACACAAAGGAGCTATTTATTTCCTCTTCCTCCACTTCCTTCGAGTATTTCTCAGGCCGGAGGGTTACGTCGCCGTGGTGTATTGTGTGTAGACTTCCATTCAGGTTTATATCCTGAGGATCCAGAGGTCATGAGAAAGTTGGGATTCCTGCTCTGCGTGACTGAGTGTAGCTACATTGGTCATACTGTGTTGCCAGAGTACAAATTTTTATCTAAGCAAATTACTTCAAAATAATGTAAATAAAAGTGAAGTAATGTCAATGTACTATCAACACATTTAGGATTATAACATTATACAATACGTGTATTAAATGTCCTATATTACACAAAATTACACAAGATTTTTGTTAGATTTTAGCCATGTCATGTTGTCTGGTCTACGTTACAGCATTATAACATAGACCAGAAAATAGTGTCAAATGGGCCCTTTAGGAATATTACTGTTTTTGAAGACAGTTTAGTTACAGTTACCACACTGTGTAAGTTGATGATGTTTGAACATTTGCATTGTATTTTTAAAATGTAAAAGTAGTAGTAGTAGTATTTTTACTAGTATGTTTCTCATTTTTCCTAACCATAACATCTGCACTTGAACCTCTCTTCCCTTCTGTGTGGGTTTTTACCTCCTGCAGTTTTCTGCCAAATCTAATATCACGCTTCGGTCCAGCATGACCTGACCACGAGGAAGCAACTGTTCATCCCCGAATAACTGTCACACACACGATTTCAGGGAAGGATCAGAGAAGATAAGAAAGTCTATTTTTTTTAACTATATCAGACCATCAACACCACATAATAAAGTCATATTCAAGAAACTACTGCTAAATTTGGCGCTAACAAATGCTAAAAATGACACTATTTATATATATATGGATATATTATAGGAATATATTATACAAACAAATACATTTTTAGCAACAATATTTCTTTGTTAAACCACTACTATCAAATCTATTTTAACAGTGAATATGTATAAGTATATTTCATATACAACTTTCTAACAAAATAAGTAACAAAACCGTTTTTGCCTTAATGCAGGAAGGAGCACCGAAACGTGTTGGCATGATTTGAACTCTATCTGCAATGTGGTATTAAAGGCGTTTATTTATTTTGTACTTTTTGAGCGCCTCCATTTTTTCAAACTTTGTATTTGAGACTGGTCCCCACACTGAAGTGCACCAAAATGCCATTTTTTCTCTACAGATCTGCACTCCTTCCCTCTAAAGTGTGGCAAAAAGATTCCAAAAAATGCTCTTGGTGATATATCAATTGTAATGTATAAAGTATCACCAAATTTAGTATCATGATATATCGATATTTCAGTATATTTGCACAACTCTAGTGTCAAGTATTTTCCTATTATCAACACTGTGTCTTTGCTATACCAAAATGTATGTACTTTTAGTCCGAGTTCTCCTTATCGCTAATTCTTCTTACTAAGTATTTTGAATTATACGGTAGGTCACGATTATTGCTTATTTTCTTTGAGGAATGTGTGTAAAATGGCCAACTTCTCCCTGTCTGAGCCCATGCACATCAACACTAATGTTTTGATGCATGCGGACAAGAACCAGTGCCTGGACGTCCAACATCTGTGTTCCTGTTTGCGGCGGTGAAAGAGCCAAGAACTCACTTTGAGCAGGTGAAGCTTCTCCCCTGTGATGTTGACCATGTGGTTTCCTGGTCAGGCCTGTTATGCTGCATTCAATCATTCAGACAGACGCACAGATGTGGGCTGAGCTGCAGATGTACAAAGAGATACGGAGGTGCGCGCCGTCCAGAATCAAAGGGAACCGGGATGAAAAATATACGTTTAAAATTGAGAACTGTCAGGAAGTAAAGTAGAGAAAGGATCTGTGTTTTTATAGATTAAATACTTAAGAAAACAGTGGATTGGCAGTGACTGATATGGGATTCATATGTTGGCACTAGGTTTTAGGCTATATTTTGATATTTAGAAATACTCTTAAATGGTGCACTATGTGGAATTTTGGAATTTATAACAATTTCTAACCACAACCCTCAAATTTCTATCATTTCTATGCATTAAACAACAAGGAATTGTGCATTATGCAGTTTTAAAGCACACCTCAGATTAACACTGTTGCAAATATCTTACTTACACTACTACTACTACTATACTACTACTACTACACTATACGCATTACTCAGCTCACAGATGTTCTTGGGACACCTGTGTTATGAGGCTGTTAAGAGGAAATCCTCACCTACTGGCAGTAACTCAAGATCAACAGGAGCCGATTAGATACGGGTATATAGGACTTTTATTACATTTTAAATGGATGATTACTATCCCTCCAGCTAGAAACTGATAGGAAATTTGTAATTGGACATGCAAATTTGGTGTGAAAGCAGAAAATACTTGGGGAAACTCTTTTTGTGTAGTTGACCCCTCTGAACTCTGTTATATTGCTTAAATAAACATGCTGCTGTCTGTCAGAGCAATCAGGATCTTAGTACAAAATTTAAAGAGCCAAAATCTGGAGCATGTAAAGCTCCATGAGGACAAACTAATCATATTTGAGACATGTGGACACTGAGACTAATCACATTTATTAAACCCACAGGGCAGATAGAGTATACTTATATAGTACTTCTGCTCTAACCAAAGAGTCAACCCAGAGACACTGCGGCCAGACTATAACTTCAATTTGATGATTTTACAGTTTAGTTTTACTATAATATTGCTGCCTGCTACTACTATTAATGATAAATATAGCCGGAAGCATCAATGATCGAACATCACCTGTGCTTTCGTCGCACCCCCACTCCTCAATGTGATATTTGGAGAAATATTTAGTCCATTTTACGTTGTTTCTCTGCACTTTTAAACACTGACTGCTCTTGTCCACATGAGCACCTTCAGTCTAATGACACTTGCGGTGCTAGCGGTTATCAGGGCAAATTTCGAGCCTGGGTAGTTGCCCCGCTTGGCTTCCAAGACCAGATGAGATCGGCCACTGACAAAGGTGATATGGCCCCTGTCCAATATCTGAAGTCATTGTTTTTTGCTCAGGAAGGAAATCAGACCACGGCCCTTTGCTCCATTTTTCTGTGGTTACGAAGAAATTACAAATACAGATATTGAACACTATCCAAATGATGATAATTATAGCACTAAAACTCGTCATTTACTATTTTTATACAATGTTATACCTTATTAAAGAGAATAACCTGTAGTTTATGAGCCATTACATTTACTTCTTGGGCGTTTTCCTGTTATCCTCTTCAGTCGCAGCTTCACTCTGACCCCAGCTGTTCAAACTTGATCTTGTATATTTTAATTAATCTGTCACTATGCTAAATGTGCTGTAAGATCACAAAGGGGAAGGCTGCCGCTTGTCAACACAGCGGCCCGGCTGCACGTAACAGGTGATCAGCGGTGACAAACGATCGTGCTTATAGACTCCGGACAGATCTTGAAATCTGGTGCACGGCTTCACGACGTTAACAGGTGTAGCGTTCGGAGACACACTTCCTCTCCGGTCTGGCCGCCGGTGTCTTTTCGATCTCTGCGTGTCCGTCAGCTGCCGGTGTTAGCTCGGCTGGACGTGCGTGAAGCCTGATCAGCATGGGGTGTCTGGTATGCCAAATATTCCCATGACATCCATCAACACTTGTGTAGCTCTCATCACCTGTTAGCTACTACCAGATCAGTTACCACCGGCCCAATCCCGCCTGATTTTACAGTCATGTCCTAGAGCCTTTTAATATTTCCCTTGGTGATTGCTTGACAGAATTCCAGATGTAAATAATTAGCACATAACCAATAATAAATAGTGAACTCTTGTACGCTGAAATTTTAAATCGCAAATAAGCCAATAATCTTCTATAGTTTCTATTGTCCAAATTTAATTTATTGTAAAAGCTTTTTTGTGTAGCTGAGTTTGGCCATGTCATTGCATTTCTCTGTCAAACCTGTGTAACATTATATGCTGACTGTATTGTATTTTAGTTAGAACGAAGCAATAATCACATTTTAACCTCATTTATTTAAGGTTTATTCATTTCTATGGTCATCTTGTCTGTGCTTCTGACTTTGGAATAAGAAATTTTATTATTTTTGCTCATTGTATTATTATTATTTTTACTTCTTGTATATGTGTTCGTATTATTATATATTGCCCAGTTCTAGTTTCACTTACAAACTTGTCTCCGCTGGGTTTCTTGTTCTGGCCCATTTTTATTTCAATCAGTCTTTCTTGTTTTCATTCTTCAGAAACAGTAGTTAGGTTCCATATCACTGCTGTTGGCATATGCTGTGTTTTAAACCTATTTAAACTCAGCCGTTCATGTGTGCTGTGACTGGCTGGTGCCTCTGTGTGGAAGAGATGGCCTCACGCCTCATTAAGTGCAATACTCTGTACCATATGGCATTGAATGGGCTTTTCCCTGTATTTTTGCTCCTAATTTATGGCTCTCTGTTCCATTTCTTCATCTCATCTGGTTGTATTTTCACCATTTCTCTTGGTTTCTAACCTTGGATGTTATTGTGGACTGTTCTTGGCAACTTCTTTTAAAGGAATCAATGTTATATCAGTGATTGGAGATAAAGACCATTTTCTTTGCCCAGATGGTTTTACTGTAAATCTATGCAATAAAATATCTACATTAGCAAGGCTTTATTACCCAATCCTGTGGCTCATCACTTTTACTTTTTATGGGTGTGGAAACCAGGGTGACCAAAGATTCTAAGTGTATTATAGAGAATGAAAGAGGTTGGTGCATTCGTAATATTCAGACAAAATTTTACAGTTTGGTAAATATCAATTTATTTTTTTACAAAGCATCATAAAAACTTATCGTCCATGTATGTTTTAGTTTTAGTTCGTCATATCAAAACTATCTTTCCTTTGCACACTTTATGAGCCAGATGTTGAACCAGGATCCTGATCAAGAATACCTAAGTCTGCCTCTTAGTTGGGGTAAAATCAGAGTCAGAGTAGCCAAGCATGAGAGGAACACACAGGCAGACCTGGGAAATGAACCCATGACCTTCTTGCTGTGTGGCGAAGGTGCTAATTGCTTTACTACTGTGCCACCACCATAATGCTTCTCTGTTGAGACTCCCTGTTAGTGAAATGCTAACTTATCCACGCCTCGGGTGCAGAGGTCCGGCTTTTCCATTTTCCGACTTGAAGCCAAGAATTCCAACCACAGTTTGTGCCTGTGGCCTTTCAGAAATCCATTCAAGTTTTGAGAAATTTTTGGAGATTGTTTTGTCAGTTTAAAACTTATTTTGCATTGGACAAAAGTCAGCATCCTCTCAGACAATACAGTTCAACTATATTTCCTAAACTATGCAGTGAACAGTGCAGTGGTCATAAAAATGTATACCCAGATACTGATTCATACTTAAACGTATTATTTAGAGCAGGTACGGATATAGATAAACATATTTATATATGCATAATAATTCATTATTTATTATATTAAGCATTTTCTGCAGTATCAGAATGTACATTTTCAGTATCGTTACAAGTCTAGTCCAGAGTAATCCCGTCTGACTGGGCTTGTGTTGTATCAGCAGATTTGAAGTGCACAGTGATAAAGCACTGAGGAAGCCTTAAGCCAACAAAGAGGACAAGAGCTGATATCTTTACTCCACTACAGTACGCCACACTATCAAACTGCTGCAGGACACAGATCCAGACAAAACACAGACAATAACTGTGAGCAGACATGGACTCTATCAGAGTCTTCCTTTGGGCCTATCTCACTCCTTCAGACTGTCTACACTGCACTTTCCTTCATTTATATCTATACCAAAGTAACTTAAATAATAAAAAAATCTATAAATGTGCCTTAAATTGTGAACAAACCATACAGTTTGTGACGTGAAGGACTATTGACATTGAGGATTTACATTTTGTGGTCAGTAAGTAAAAGGGTGATTGGGAAAAGTAAACAGCACTATCCCAGTATATGATAATTATATAAATCATTTTACCATTGCAATGTGGGACTTGAGCTTTACTTTGTTCTTTTGATTTCCACAAATTTGTGTCGACATTTAAGGAACATATTACAACTTGCATTTCTCAATTGATCTGACTTTTTATTCCATTTAGAGGAGTCAAGTAATGATAGCTTTAGCTTTAGGACTAACTGTGGTCTGCAGGAACATGCATGGATAATGGTTGATTAGTAATGAGTAGTTACAGGGCTTTGAAAACCAATTATGCAAAAGACTGGAGTCATTATAATTAACCAGCTCTATAGCCTTTATACTGTTACATTTTCCATCAAAATACTATCCAATTCTTATGTGACATTGGCATTTTGTTTAAATGAATAACATATTGTGGATGTAAACGATATCACAAACCTATTATTATGTTGTCTTGAGCAACTTACAGCCTTGGCAAACTACATTTCTTTATTCTGAATGTATAAATAAACAAAAGTCCATGCAAAAGTCATTGTCCCTATTGTTCTGATGATTTGTTGCATTAGAAAGCGTCCTTGAAGTCTTCTCTTTGGTCATTTGGTCGTTTGCAGTTTTTCTGGCCCTAGATCCTTATTTATTTATTTACCTCCGGGGTTCACGGACAGTACAGATCAACATGTTTTTCCTCAAAGTTTTTCAAAGTATAGGAAGATACTTGAAGAAGTCACTAATGAATTGTAGTCCTGTAGATCGAGTGCTGTTTTATGGAGTATAAAACAATAGGTCGTTTGATGAGATCACAGAACTGGCACAGACTTATATCCTGTACTCTCAGTATGCTCGACATCTTTCGCCTTCCTTTGCACGTCCCAGATGCCATTCTCTCATGCGTGCCCCTTTTCTATGGACCTTAGGCGTTTTAAGGGGATAGTTCTCACCGGGAGATGTCTATTAAAGTTTGAAGAAACAGAGGAGAAACTTTCCACCCTCCAAATGTGGAATATTTTACAAGGAAATCCCTCACTACTTGCCACCTGCCTTATTAAAATGCAGCTACCCCATTTTTCTTCTGGTCTTTATGTGAAAGTGCCAGAGCACCGCTGAGGGCTTTCAATTCGGTAGTAGTAATAGTCCTGGGAGAATCATATGAAGGCGAGAGACACATTTAGGGGTATTGGTGCAAATGTTAAAAAAAATGCTATATGAAATGCAAGGTCAATCAGAAACCTTTAGAATAAACAGACCTCTGCCAAGACACTGATGCAATCTCAAAATGTTACATGTTAAAGTGAAACTATATGTAACATCATTGTGTAACTTTTCTGGTGGACGTTTAGCCAAATGCTTTTCTTCATGGAGATGCTATTTCTTTATCTGAAATGTTTCACAGTATGGCTTTAAACCTTCCTATCGTCATGGAGACCAAACCAGGCCACGTTATAGGTCAGGTCTGTGAAGAGGCGACCCCACTCTCTGTCAGAATGCATGTTTTTCTAGGTATTTTTGAGCTATAAACCACCTGTAATTGACTACATGTATGTTTAATGTCATATTGTGGAACATTGGAAGCAGAGCAATGACGTCTCCATGGAAACAAGAAGTTGAGTGACCCCCAATGATTTTACTTTTGCTATATTATAAGATATGTGGCTCAATAGAAAAAGTCAAAATGCAAATATGAAGAGGAGGTCTTTGAGTGAATCGACTATTAAACAGCGGTAGTTCAATTCCCGTACAGTATCTGCTTTTGTGTCATCGGGCAGAACACTAAAATCCAGACTTTGACTATGTTCTTGGTTTATACAGGAAGGGAGAGTAATTCGATTTTATGAGTTACTGAAAATTTATGTCTGAAGTATTAAGCTTTTGATAATACCTCAAATTGTTCCTGGCCCAACTGACCCTTCCTTAAATTTAATGACCTAAAAGAAAAATAAGTTGATTAAAGCGATCTTTGTTCACATCAGTCTCCTCGATAGTTTTAGGCACCCTGCTGTATGTACTGGAAGATTCGCAGAGTTGTCTTTGGATGTAAAAGTTTAAATAAAAAATTCATGAAAATACTTAGCGAGACGAGGAGTCCACACTTCAGAAGCTTTAAAAATATTAACCACAGAATACCACAGCCATAGCCATATTTCCACTACCCTGCATGTTAGCGTGTGTGTTAGCGGTTTGCTGGCTGGAGAAACGGAGAGGTTACACGAGTGGAAACATCCTCGCTGTTTGCAACGACTGTGATTTGTGTCGATGAACTTAGAAAATCTTAAGGACGAAAGGGAATCTATAACAGAGTAAGAAGTGATGACAACAAACGGAGAGGCGATCTGAGAAAACTTCACACATGAACTCAATAGACGTCAGAAAATGATTTATTGAGCTTCTAATATTAAGATTTTCTGCACAAAACTTCTTCTCTCTTGTCCGCAGACTCTCTCTTGGGGATAGTCCTCACTTTTGCTCGGTGCACTTGCTGAACCCAGTCATGCAGCGAACACAATATTACAGTAATGAGACGCTTAAGACGAAGCTTAGACCTGGTTTCAATTCTTCTGACAAGTAACTACCCACTCCCCTCTCTCTCTTCAGCCCAAAGTGACACCGACTGACACAATCCAGAATTTATGACGATGTCTCGAGACGGCGATTAACAGGTGAAGTTGGGTGGTCCAAACAAAATAGTTGGGAAAATGCTTTATATATGAGAGCTGGTTAAACACTTGCATGAAAGTATGAAAGCAGGGGTCGTATAAGGAGCTCAAATCAAAGTAGAGGACCTGATTCACCTTTTGCAATCATTTTCGTGGTTGGATCGTGCAGCTTGAGACGACAGCCTCACACAACTTAAATACATTTACCTGTGATAACATGATTAAGCTGACAACTGTTTAAATGTTTAAAACAGTAGTTCAGTTGTGTTTATTCTGTTTTATGAAGATTGTTGATTCAGTTCCCACTCTCACTGTTGTGTCTTTAGACAAGACACTTATGCCTTTTTGTCTTCAGTATCGGCAAACATTGAAGTTGGGATAGTAGCTCTTTACCATTTACATTAATTTAAAGTAAGTTAGAAATGACAAAATTGAGAATGTGGTTTTGAGATTTACTGTGTTCATGTGTTCATTGGTAGTGGACTCGTCCTGGCCATC
>JACN01016106.1:0-10005 GCA_000787155.1 Scartelaos histophorus | reverse complement strand
AAAATACTTAATAAACTTGCCTTGTCATAATGTAAAGCTTAGCCATTGCAAATTTTGTATAGAAATAAACTAGACATTGTGCAAAATAAAGTATATTGAAATATGGCAACTTGATTTCAGTTATGTAAAAGCATGTTCCAAAATATGGTAATTCTTCTTTTTCAAAACCTTTTCTTGCAAATAAAATCTCAAGCCAAACTTGCAGCCACATAGGTTTTTTTTCCCCCTTTTGTATTTTTCTTTCAAATGGTTTAGCAATGCCTCCACCAATGGAACAGATGCTAGTTTAAAATTTACAAGACACGTCTGACACAAAAATAAAAAATGTTCTTGGACATTTACTAAGATCTTTATTTTTATGATGTTTTCTTCACAGCATAAATCACAGACATGGAATATTTCATTTGTGGTGAATGACTTATGAAATGACAACAGATGGCGAGCAGTTTTTGAAGACTGCGGTTCAAGCCACTGTGTTTCTTTAGGCAGGAGTTGGTTGTTGAGTGTTTTCTAGGTTTATTTAATATCTATGGCACTACCTATGACTTCCTGTCTGTGTCTATGTCTGGCAGTGCAGCTTGAGATGTGAGACCTGACTTCACGATGTGTGGTTTGAAACAGGCTCATGCTGAAAACAGAAAGTGAGAGAGCCCTGCCGATCGCTCGCTCTCACCCCGTAAATCTGAGCAGCAGCTGTGAAGGAGGGGCACATTCTTTATGATGATCTCAATTAGAGCTAAAAATCTTGCATGTTCAAAGCTTCATTGCGTTTGTCTCCGCAGAAACGTTATTGCTTTACTCGTTCTGCAGCATGGCGAGGATTTTAATGCAAACTGCAGGGCATTATTTTTGAATAACCGCACAGGTAGGCGGGCTGCAGTTAATCGCTGTTATATCACTACGCTGTGAGCATCACCATAGCAAAGGGTAAACAAATGAAATACTGTTAGGAGGGACTAGCTTCAACTAAAACAGAAATTACTAATGCTTTCGACATCCACTGACAGCTAAAAGGTGGCCAGATTTAGGAGTAAACTATTTTCAGTTGGTGGGACAATGGGATAAACAGATTAAACAACTTGAAGCAGTGCATTATACTGTTTTAACACTTAAAAAACATCATTTATCTTGTGCATCTCTTCAAAACCAGGTGTTTTACTGACAAAAAAAAATGAAAATTATTCTTTTTGTGAGTGTAACCCTGGTATCTTGTTTTGAATTGTCTAATGAGGCCGTGGGTATAGCGGGTTACAGTTATTTTTCTATGTTCCTGCAGTCTTTCGTGCTAAAATAACCAACATGGCAACCCATTGAACCGTTCGTGTCTTTCTTTATTCAGCAACTCCAAGTGCGACCAACAAATGCGCTCCCCTGAAAACAATAGGAACCAACATCACGGTGGAAAAACTAAACGAAATGTACCCAACATAAATATCGACCCCTTCCTAAAATAATCGCATAAGTCATTTTTTCAGGTTTTTCAGGAAACACAAAAAACTTCCCCCCAAAATTGAAATTACGGCATTTTTTTGCCTAAGGAAAACGTAGGCAAAAAGTGACTTAGGCGATTATTTTAGGAAGGTGACGATATAATAAATAACATGAACTGTTAATAAAATGAGTCCAATGTAATATCAAATAATTCCCCAAAATAATACAAAATAATAATGGCCCAAAGTAATATATGTAAAATATGGCAAAAGGAAAACAAATTTTCAGTTGGCAAATTTATTTTTGTTTTACCATGGATTCTACCTGGACGACTGAGGGATTTTTCACATATATGTAAAATAATATATGTAAAATAAATCAAGATTACATGAGCAGCTTTCCCTCTCCAAAGATCGGACTTGTAATTTGGTTTGGTAGTGTTGGTAGTGTTACTGGCTTGATAGAAATGTCATTGCAAGTAAAAACATTTCAATAAAAAAAAGTAGTAGACTCCACACCAGAAAGGTTATAGTGTTCACGATTAGTTTTTAAGGCCACCTGATTTAACCCCGATAGACTCACTTTCACTCATTTCAGGCTAACCCACTAAAGCCGACCAGCGTCAAATTAACGCAAAAATATATTTTAAGGATTTAGCCTTAAAGATCAGACGGTATAAAGTGGTTTTACAGTGATAGATTTGAAGAGATTATGCTCTAAAAATCTAATTTGGAACAAACTCATCTCTTAGTCACATGATGAGTAAGAGATAACTTTTGGATTTCCCTTTAGTGTCAACATTCCGGTCTTTCTTATTAAAATAAAAATGTGTGATTTAGTTGTGTCATGCACCGCACGGTAAAAACAACATCTGAAGTGAAAATGGAAACTAAATCAGAGCGATGACACTTCACTAACCTTGCCAGTATTTCTCGAAGTCTTTTCCATATCTTTACCGTATTTTCCTTCGCTAATGTCCTGAAATGTCATTACAGAAGCTTAATGACAATCTAAGCCACCGGCCCAAAGTGAGAAACACTCGGTATTCTCACCCACTTAAGTGTTATGTGAGACAGGCCCAAGTAGAAACAGCTGCCGTTTGACAAGAGGTGCCATGGAAAATCTCACACTAACTGCACACAAATTCATCTTCACATTAAGAATCTACAGTCACACTTTTGGTTTGGATTGAAGTTAGTTTAACCGAAGACCCGTTTATTTATCTATTTCCAACGGTGGTTCAGGAGTTGTTTAATTGCGCAGTTTTTCCCATGCAACGGTCCAATGGCGTTTGAAGGGTTCTGCTAAAGTCATCTATTGATTTTGAGGGTGTTGCTCAGAGCTCGTGTTATGGGATGAGAGGGTCTGGATGATTACGCACTCATCCTTGTTTCCACTTGGTCCTACGGGTTTAAATTTCCAGTCCTCCCCATCTCCTTTTGTCGCAATGGGGCCGCCTCATCATTTCACATCCTACTTTTTACATCCTACACCTACAAAGGCATCAGCGAGGTCCATGTTAGGCTATCAAAAGTGTTTATGCACATGGTTTTCTCTTAATTCTTCTATTTTTAATTGGTTTCTGCACATCCCTGAAGGAAATTTCAAGTTTTGCTGCAACACTTACACATTGCTTTGTATCTCAGTGAGGACTGGTCAGGTTTGAGGAGGGGAACAATCCTCAGGACAAATGATCCCTGTAACATGATTCCAATTCATAGATGCTTTATATTGCAGGTAATTCAAAAATGCAGTGGCTTCAACTGTATTTTTTTGAGGTTTTTGAGGTATTTTTGAGGTTTTTGAAGTATTTTTGTATAAGCATCTGATATTTAAAATCCTTCCAGCCAGATGGTCCCTTATAGTTAACGAGATCTCCAATTACTGTCCCCACGAAGCTATTCTCTGAAGATGGCGAGTAAATCAAAGTGCTGGCTTCTGTTAAAGTCTGCAACCAAAGAGCTGACAGAATTGTGTTTTTATTATGACTAAAATGACTTATTCTTTCATAAAATATTGACCAAACTATGAATAACCTGCAAGATTTCACACTTGAGGATTTTATAATCTTGGATGTCATCATTTACACACAGATGTTTGAAGAGCATAGAGTTACCTCAGACCACAACATGTGCTTTGGTGATTGGTGAGAATAAATCATTGTCACACGGCGCTGTAAGGGATCACCACCTGAACTCAGCACTAAGGCTTTGGCTCAGTCTAAATATACTTCACTGGTGTTGAGATTACATTTACATTATATTTGCGTCTATAAGCTTTCACTTGACTGGTCACAAAATCATTCTGAGTGTTTGAGGTGTATTAGAGAGAACAAGGTTAGACGTTTGTCGGCCAGATGTTCCACAGACCACCCAAAGCAGATACATTTCTATTACTCCACGGTGGGTGCCATGAATATATTTTAATCATTTAAACACAGTATCAGTGGTTGGATGGGAGTTTAAAGTTGCCATATTGTGCTATTTTATGCATATACAGGCTGTGATCTTTACTCAAACTCATAACACTTTGTTCCACCTTGTGATGTCTGTTTAACGCACAAAACCTGCATATTCAGAGATCTGTGATCTTTACTCAGACTGATAACACTTTGTTCCACCTTGTGATGTCAGATTGGAAATACAGGAAGTGCTCTACTGTGTTTTTTAACTTCACACAAGTTTACTAGAATCATTTGACTAATGTCAGCCCAGGAATTGCCGATCACTGCTAAACAACAGGTGAACAGTACAGGAAGTGCTCCACTGTGTTTTTTAACTCCACACAAGTTTACTAGAATTATTTGCCGATCACTGCTAAACAACAGGTGAACAGTAGTGATAGTAGTAGTAGTAGTAGTAGTAGTAGTAGTAGTAATAGTAGTAGTAGTAGGTGAACAGCTTCAGGACATCACAAGGTGGAGCAGAGCATTTTGAGCTCTGGAGATGAAGACATGAAGAGTTATAATAACAGGTTACTTAAACATGTGTGAATGAAACAAAACACAACTCCAAGTATGTTTTTGATGAGGTAACAACATTATAAAATGGCTAAAAGATCACAAGAGTCAATTTAGCATATATAGGACCTTTAAACATTTTGAGCTTAAATATATCGAGATGACAATATCTTTAAAGCGTTTGATATCATGGACAATTGCTTGATTAGAGAGAGATTAAATCCAATCCAATCAATAATCGCTGCACTACACAGCAGTTTATACAGGGGCAGCAGTAGTTGACATCTTACCCTGAAGTTGTTGAGGCTGTTGGCAGAATGGCTGCCACATTTCAATACGCCCAAAACCATATTAGTGATTGTGAGGTTCAAACATCCAAAATGTCTTCTTTTACCATGTCCTCACTGCTGTTTTTGACAGTTATGGCTCTCACTTGTCTCTCAGTGCAGCAGTGTGACAGAGGCTGATGGTCTAAGTCTGTCATTGTCCTGATAGAGAAATAAACAGTGGTGAAGTGAAGCAGAGGACAGAGTCAGGCTGCTCTCTGATGAGAGGAGCAGAGCAGCCGCTGGCAGCACTACAGTGGAACTGTCTGGGACACAGTGACTTCAGGAAGAAAACATTACGTAGTGGCAGCAGACGAGAAAGGTCATTTAAGATGCAGCTAAGAGAATCCCACCGAATAAACAGAGCACAACCACAAACAAATCATGGAAATGTATCTGCTACTGTTTGGCTTCAACAACGGTTTTTTGTACTTTCTGCCATTTGAAACCCAAGACGCAACTTTTGACCCACCTGCTTGTTTCCATGGACATGTTATTACATTGCCTTGAATCTTGAATCGTATAGTAGTAAAAACTTATTTATCTCCATGGACACAAGCAAATGACATCACCAGACCAAGTTACAGATCTGGTCTGCGGAGAAGCAAACTTGCTCACAGTAAGAACAGACATTTTTTAAGCAAGAAAAACATGTCATTGAACTGAACATTTAAGCCAGATTACGTTTAATACTTTTAAAATTGTAAACAAAGCAATAACAGGTGGATTATGATAAATTTACATAACGAACATTTAATAAATAAAAAGGCTTAAGGATTTTTGCAAATTCTGTCATTTGTTTACAGGTTGCAAGCAGCCACACCCTGACAACACGAAGAGCTGGCAAATCGGTGAGAATGGCTCTTTTATGTTCACAACGGTTGCCCCGAGACACGCGTCTCCATGGTAACGTTATTACATTTTGCATCATAATTGACTGAGGTTTAACGGTTATAGCCGGTCTTAGCCTGTTAAGCTAGGTGGCCACAGCAGCTTGGATGTCTGTTGATATTTAGTCATAGTCGCGTGTCTGGGTGCCGTGGTGGTGCGAGTGAGTCAGCAAATAGATTCTGGTTCTGAATTGACCCAAAAATATCTGTCAGGTGAAATAACAAAGTCTGAGCTTTCATTTAAAATAGTTCAAGACTGGACCGTGTAAATGTGTTTGCAGAAGTGAAGAGAACCAATCAGCTTGAGAGTGGGCATAATATTTTGCATTGATGATGAGGGCGAATCAAGCATCAAGAGGCTGCACACGGACACACAGTGACCTATTCATAAGGGCCCGGCCAGGCTGGAAACTCCCTTGTCACAGCCAAACGCACACCAAAAGCACACGACTCGCAAGACCATACAGAAGCACAACTGCCTGTCACATTATAGACTTTGAAAAATCTGCATCTTCCATAAATTTGCCTGGGCTTTTTTGTCTGACATGTAAAGCTTCATATAACGTTACGACTCCGCTTCCTGTTTTTGTATATTCAGCCATAGCAGATTTATTCCTGGGCGTGGTAGGATTTACACTGAAACTATGAAAGACTGACTCTAGTAGTTTTTTAAAAGACCTAGTTCATGAAGCAATAGGACGAAGGAGGTCATCCATCATTGGAAGTCTAATAAAAATATTCCCGGAACTGCACCTCAGAGAGTGGCTTTATTTGGGTAGAAAAGAGTCTAATAAAGAGCTACCCTGGTTTCCTGATACAAATGGAATGGCAAATTCGTGGTCAAAAACAAGAAAAGATATTGAGGAAATGGGCGGACAAATATTATGTACAAATTCTAACCGTTAAGTATGGCTATTATAAAGAATAATATCACAATCATACAAAATATGGTTGATTTTTTGGCCTGGAGCAAAGTAATCTGATGCTATGAGATGAGATTAGAGAACTGCTCGGACCATTGGTTATGGCCGATCTGGTTGTGTTCCAAACCTAAATATTTATTGGAAGAAAACCACTTTTTACTGAGTCATAGATAATTTTCCAAACAATTTAACCTCAACCAAAAACATAATTAAAATATATGCTAATATAAAGGGACATTCAAGGTTGGAGTACGTTTTTTTTTCCTGGTTTTACATGTGGACATATGTAAAAATCGTATAAAATCTATGATAACGACAAAATTACTGCGCACTAAAGTGGGCAATTTCATCAACTATGTAAAATTAAAAGATCCAAACGAAATATATAGGGGTAGAATAATTAAAATACTTAGAAATGAACCAAGAACAGTTGAGTTTAATAGCTGAGGATGAACAAAGTGATAAAATTAGAGCTGCTACTTCATATTGCAGAATTTGGAGACCACTTGATGTGAAAGAGGGAGAGGATAAAACATAAAGAAGAGGAAAGGAAATTAGAACCGTGTGTGACCACAGAGAGACCATAGACCCTTTAATATGGCCCACTAAAAGACAAGGGGGAAAGCCAGAAAAACAAAAGGGGTTTTCGGAAGTTCCTCTTTTTCGCAAGCGACCTGACCCGCGGATACACCGGGACAGGAGCTGCAGGTCAAACTCACGCCGTCATTCTTCAAATTAGCCTTGTCTCAATTAGTGCGGTTGTTGCTCTTGTCATCTAATCCTCAAGCCCCTTTTTTAGGAATCCGAGGAATTCTTGAGGCTTGTTCCAAAAATCACATTGTTGTAGTTAACTGCTGCATGCATAAATACACTTAGAGGAAAAGGATACCAAAATGTTTAAGCAATGTGCAGACAGTGGAACAACAATAGGATGACTGACAGACGTAAATATTTCACTGCAATATGGGTCAATCGTGTAAACGGACTGCAAATTAGGAATATACGATTACAAGAAAAGGTTGGAGATTTTCAATATAAACATTAATATTGAAAGTGCCTTGTTACTTTTGGTTAAATTGAAGTTCACTGGGTTGAAACGATGGGTTTATTTCAAAACCAACCCGTACTCATGTCTCAAATCTGGTGCTGATGGAGGCTCGAAATGTAACAATTGAAATGAATGAGGCAAGCAAGTACAGTACTTAAAACTTTTTCCTTTTTTTTTTGGCTTTTTTAGACTGAAGACGTAGAATATAAACATCATTTTGCCATTATTTTTGGTGAATAACTTTCCTTTCAGCACACAAAAATGCCAGGATATCAAATAGCAATAGAAATCTGCAGTTTCTGAGTTCTTAAAGATACACTGTGTAACTTTTATGGGGTCCGTCCCTTAATCTCTCACTTGTCTCCATGGAGATCTTAATGCTTTACCTCCAATAAGCCAAAACTTTTCATATCAGTGAAGCGATGACCTCACGCATCTTTTTCACTGCCAATTTAATATTTGAGCAATGAAAACACACATAATCAAATAAATCCAGCTTATATCAGTTTAATATTGTTGTGAGGCAATATCAGCTCCATGATAACAGTTGTGCATTACATTTAGTTACATCATTTTAGAGCTTGAAAATCCCTAGAAAGACGAGCACTCTGACTGTGAGTGAAACTGCCTCTCCCCAGATGATTAAATTAGATGGATTACACAGAAATTTTATTATCCTGAAGTAAATGAGTCGTCAGGCTGTAAAAAAGTACAAACTTCCCCTCAAAAAACTGTCCTAAAACACATTTAAACTGCCAATGAGTGATACCTGAATAACAATCTTGCTGCTGGTCTGTAACTTGATCAGGTAGAAAGGTTTAAAATCCAAATTGAGGGACCCTCCTCCAGAAAAGTTACACAATGTACCTTTAAGCGATCTCCTTATGCGATCTCAGAGTGACGAGCATGTGGCAATGTCAGCGCTTTGTTCCTGGACGCGAGTATCTCTTACCAGAAACGATATTACCGACAGCATCTCTAACCGGATGATTGTATGATTATTACTGTCCAAACTAAAATGAGAGAGGATTAAATTAAAGAAAGGGCAGCGGTGGTCAGGAGCAAAATGGCTTGAAAAAAACAGGGAGGAGCACTGGCCCGACATGAAGGGCCCCAGAAGATTTCAACATGTTTCAGGGATTTTCAGATCATTATAGAGAGCAGTGACCTTTAATGTGTACAAAACAAGCTAGTGAGTGTTGCCATGAAAAGAGGCGCTCAAATAACAGGAAAACATCTTAACTCTGAAGGTGACTTGTTTTTGCAATTTCCCATAAGAGTTATTTTGTTTTCCATGTTATTTAATCAATTGCTTTATGTTGAAAAGACGAATTTAGGCTGGCGATGTCCTAAATGTTGCAGAACTATATTAACACTATTGTTATTTGTCATTGTCACACATATGGAGACTTTTGATATGCTAAAAACTCTTCTGGGACTGGAAAAAGAAGGATTACTACGCTTGGGGATGTTAAAGTATGGGCTTAAATGGGCTTCTCCTGCGTTATTCCTTAAAAAATATGAAAAAACTGCATTTTTACTGTCTTACTGTATCACGGCTCTATACAGTTAACGCCATAATGTGCAAAATAAACATTTCTGTGAAGACAAAAAGCGGCAAAACCTCCACCAGAAAAGTTGCATAATGTAGTACAAGCTGTGTGGATCATAAATGTGATAGTTCTTACTTTTCTGTCAAGTCTTTCCTAATTCCTGTAACCTGCTACCTCAACTGTGACTTCAGTTCTCACCACTTCCAGTATTCTCCAGTGTTCAAAACAAAAGGCCACTTAAAAACACGTCAGTAAAAGTCCTCCGCTGACCATTTGAACCTGTCTCCAATCACCAGCCGTGCCTCCAGATGTTCATTGATAAACTATGGTTCCTTTTTGGCCCGAGGTCTGTTCTGGGACCACAATAGTCCGCCCTCTGAATGGGACCATGACAGAGCGGCCTTCTCCCCAAACCTCAGCGCTCTTTGAACTTCCACAAGGTTTAGAGTGAGACTTAAGCGCTGGCCTCATAATATGGTCACTGGTTAGCCGCGAGCGACCACACTGCCCTCTCTGATGTTGCCTTCAGAGGCGCGCTGCATGTGGCTAATGCTAAGGCCGGAGCACAGGCTGTTTGTCGTGTGGCAGGTTGCGATGGGCGCGCGCTGCCAGATCCGGGAATCCCCCCAAACTGAAAAATGACATCCTTTATAATAGGACTAGTTTCCCTATATGTTTGAACAGAAAGCACTTCAAATAGCCTCTTAAAATGATAGTTGTGGTATAACTTTTGTGGTGGAGGGTCCGCCACCTGCTTGTGTTCATGTTTGTTTGAAATGTTCCATCATATTCCACCTTCAAATATATCATGTCAAACTTCTTTCTTTGGTAGATACTTCTTGTGTATAGTTGAGTTTATTTATTTATTTATTTAT
>JACN01153656.1:0-32178 GCA_000787155.1 Scartelaos histophorus | reverse complement strand
TGTAGGCTCTGCTCTGTCTGAAGCACAAAATAGATATCTGAGTTTTGTTTTAACACGATCTGACCATAAAGAACTGACATTACAGTCACAAGCTTGCTAGCATTATCCAGCAGCTTTTCAGTTACCGTATTTCGGACTATACTGACATTACAGTCACAAGCTTGCTAGCATTATCCAGCAGCTTTTCAGTTACCGTATTTTTCGGACTATAAGGCGCATCTAAAATCATTACATTTTCTCAAAAATCAACAGTGGCCTTATAATCCAGTGGCCTTATGTATGACCTTTGGTTGTGTTTAACCTCCAACTGATTTTATGTTGTAACATTACGGCTAATAACGTATTAGTGGGCGAGTCAGGAGGAGTAATATGTTGGCCACATATAGGGCGACTGTGCAACATACCGGTAGTTCTGCCGTGTGCTGTACAAGGACCCAAAATGCACCTGTTAAGAGACATGCACCATGCAGATTTCAGGTTTTGTATTTTTGTGTTAAAACTGAACAATGTTGAGAGGATCCGGGCATGTTTGATGCCCAAATCACCAACTGTTAAACTGTATTTTTGTGTTAGCTACAACTGAGAGTTGCTGTAAATGACCTGAATAAAGTTAAATTTATCCGACACACGTTTTGTTTCTCTTATTGCGCCTTATAATCCGATGCGCCTTATGTGTGGACAATGACACAACTGACATATTATTTGATACTGCGCCTTATAATCCGGTGCACTTTATAGCCCGAAAAATACGGTAGTGGAAACCCAGGAAACCATCTCACACCCAGGAGCTAGAACCAGAACCACCTTAGCCATGATAAGTTTGAAAAATAGTCTGAAAACTCAGTACAAATACAAAATGGATTTAAACACATTTCACAAGCCTGTGATCAATACAAGTGTTTATGGCTCTGTTTAGATGTTTGATTTTCAACTAAAGGTGTCAGCGACTGCCGTATTTTTCTTCTGTGTTTTGTAAATGTGAATGACTGGGGTCTTGTTAAATTTGTGCTGCTGCTTGGCCATTGCAATTTTGTAAAAAAAAGATTATTTATTCTCAATAAGATTTATTTAGATGTTTTATTGTGGTTAAATAAAAGAATGAGTTGCCCCTGCAGCACTGAAGGGTAAAATGCAGAGGATGTAGTTCTTAATAAGGACAAGTCTGGATGTTCCTCCTGCTTGTGCTGCTTTAAATCAGTATTGATACTTAATCCCGATGTGAGCATGAGGAGTGTGGCGCTAACTGTAAGCACTACTCTGCTTCAAGCTCTGTTCCTCAAGTTAGACTTAATTAGAGCTTTTTCTAACCAGAATGAAGTGACTGAGTTGGAACTACAGCAGGTGAGATAATTTGTGTTTTTAAAACCAGTTTTTCTCAAATAACAAGTTAGCATTAGCCAACCGTTCTTCAGTCACTCTCACCTTTTAGTTGAAAATCAAACACCTACAAAGGATCATGAAGGCTCATATTGATCACAGGCCCCTGAAGATGTGTTAATTAAATCTTTTTTTTTTTTTTTTGGAGCATCATAAACCTTTGTGGCAGTGTTTGCTGAGGTGTGTGTTGTGTTGGGCACCTGCTGCATGTGTGTGTACCACAGTATGTTCTGAGCACCCCCAGCCTGATATCACTGCAAAGTATCAATACCTAACAAAAACTATGACTCTGATCCTAGTCCAGGAGCAATGTTCTTGATGCATGCAGGTTTAGAGCTGGTTTAGCTCAGTTCTCCAGTTACATGAAGTGACAAGATCTCAAATCAATGATCTGGAGGGATTCCTTTCCATTACACAAGTCGCCTGTCTGCACCCAATTATCACTTGACTGTTTTTCACAGCTTCCATTGTCACATCCTCCTCCATGCTTCTCCAAACATGGCCGGACGTGCTGAATCAAGCCCGTGTCAAATCTGCAACACTGTACAATAACCAGCCTTTTTTATTTTAAGACGTAAACGGTAACATCTGCTTTTTGTGTGTGTCAGAGGGAGGAGAAGGCAGACAGGGGGAAAAACAAAGGAAGGCCCCCTATGGATTTTAGAGCTCATTATAGACGGAGGTGGAAGGGAAAGCAGGAAGTGTCTTGTGATTAGCCGTTCACCCAAACACGCAAACAAGCACATCCAGTGTGTGTAGGGCTCCAGGGCACAACTGCACTCTGACACATGCTGCTACAACACTGATGGAGGCAACCGCGACTGCTTTACTACGGACCTGTCACTCAAGCCACTCTGCTCCTCTTTACATCTACTAAAAGTGCACTATGTCACTTTTCGGTTGTTTGTTTCTATAGATATGTCATTGGAATGATCCACAGTGTGACATTAAACAGTTCTACCTTACATTTACTCAATTACAGGTGGTTTTATACCTCAAAAATACCTATAAACGGTTTAATACGAAACATTCCAGACAAAGTGATAACATCTCCATTGAGAAAAGCATTTGACGGGAAAGTTACACAATGCACCTTTAAAGACGGGTTCAAGTTAAGCCAGAGATATATGAGTTTGTAGATGTATATGGCAGATATTCGTACTTCACACAATCATACTGTAGAATAGACAAAGAGACACAGTCAAAGTCACAGTACAATTATAAAAACATGGAAAAGAATAAGACAAGATACTCAAGTTAATTAACAACAAGAAATCTCATCTGTTAAAAGCCAGTGATAAAAGTTACGTTTTTAGAAGTGATTTAAAACAGGTAGAGACTCAATCTGTCTTATCTCTATTGGCAACTGGTTCTTTTTTTGGAAATGTTGCTGAAAAATACAGAAACTGCTTCATTCTAACACTTTAATACAAGAAGATAACAGCGCTAAATGTGATACACCGCTTTCTTAAAGGTTTGTGGTAAAAAGGAGCTGTGGGGGAGTTTGTAGTAAATGTAAATTGAATAATTTGAAGAAAAAAATAAATAAAAATATTGTCAGAGCTTAAGAGCCGGTAGCTGCTCAGGTATCGGCATCAGCACTATCGAACAAACGCATATCAGTGGATCTCTGAAGTAAATTATATATCAAAATGTAAGTTTACTATTGTAGTATTGTAGTAAGTATAGATCGTATAGAAACAAATGAATTCTGTATCTAAAATTCTCAAGACTATTATTTTTTTTAAGTTATTACAAGTATATTATGACCTTTGCATCGCCTAAAAGAATAATACAATTTTCATCAACATTTCTAAATTAAGTACGTTTTTTTGAGTGAGCATAGTTATGGAAGAAGTTATGTAGAAGAAAAAAAAAAGCCACTTAATTATCACATGAAAGAAACTCCTTAAAGTAAAAGTAGTTTAAAAATGTACTTGAGTAAAAAGTATTTCACACTGTTTTTTATTATTTAATATAGCTTCAAATGTAGTGATTTAGATTTTATCCAAACAGAAACTATTTAATTCATATTTTTTTTCCCTAGCCGTTTTTATTTGTATATTTATGTTTGTTCAAATTCTGAATGTGTTAAAAAATAAACCCTCAGGCTTTTCAGCAGGTCTCAGACAATAATAAAAAAAACACTTTTCCTTTAAGTCCTGTTCAAAGACGTAGGTGAGTAAAAAGTACAAATACGCGCCTCACAAATGTATAGACCCAAGTCCATGTCTGATCCTCCAAACAGCATTAACTCCTCGTCTGCATCTCTGCCAGCTCCATGAATCATAAAAAACACATTGTAGTAATAACACTGAGCATCACAGGCAATGATAATGTGAGTATTTCTGCATTCCATAAAAATGCCACATATAATTACTATCTATATTCACTGTGATTTGATTGATGCTTTTGTGATGGTGTCAGCTCTAACAGTGGAGTAAAAAGCAGTATTAACACTGACTCATCCCCAGATGCTTTGTAGTAAAAATGTGAAGAGGTGTCGCAAATAACTTGGAGACATCTGAATAAAAAAAGAGACAGCCCATAATCTCTATATTACAATTAGCCGTGATAAGATAGTAACATAATTTGAGCCGCGGTTTCCTCTGTCTAATTTTAACTCGTCTTTGGCTGTGTTTCTATGGCACGGGAGGAGAGCTGCTCCCCATGACGAGAACGGCACAGCTAAAGTGTAGAAGGTGCACCACAGAGCAGTGCATCAGGCTGCTCTGGGTTCAGTCCAAATGTAAAAATAGAACTCAACATTGTAGGTGTTAGGAAAATAAAGAGGCTTAAAGGGGCTATATTATGCAAAATGACTCTTGACTCTGAGCTTTAAGCCATGTTATAATGTTGTTATCTCCTCAAAAACATATCTGCAGTTTTGTTTCATTCTCAAAAGTTGGAGTAATCCTTCATTATTACACATTGTCTACATCCCCAAAGCTCAAAATGCTCCCTTCCACCTCATGATGTCATGAAGTGGTAGTTTTCAATTTAACAGCTACCTTTTATCTTTAATTCAGTAGACACACTGAAAGCATTCAAATGATTGTAGTGAGGGTGTATGAAATATAAAACACAGTGAAGCACTTCCTGTACAACCACATGACGTCACAACTCAGCCTAAATATGCAGCGTTTGTTAAACATGTGTGAATGAAAGAAAACACCACTCCAGGTATAAAAAGTTTCAAAAGGAGCACTTCCTGGACCTCCAGAGGATAATACACAGTAGAAAAAAACACAGTGGTGTCTTTGGGGAAGGGAAGTCAGTTTAAAGATGCAAAAAATCCAAGGCACTTTCTTCAGGGGACAAACCTAGGACAAGGACCCAAAATGTCCCCTGAGCAAAGCCATAGGCTGAAACGCCTCGGGACTTTTAAAGTTGTCCATTTTGACATGCCGTAAATTAATAAAGGCATTTTATTTCAACTGGTGAGTGCCTTGGATTGTTTGCATCTTTAAACGACTCCAGGTATGTTTGTCATGAGGATACACAAAATTATAAAAATAGATTAAAAAAATTGCATAATGTCGGCCCCTTTTAGAGACTTGGCAACATTTTCTACCTTGTGCTCCGTGTGTTGCTATTACAGGATACTGGGAGTGACATTTACAAACATGAATATGCATTTATATTTACCACAATGGGTAAGTCCCAGTGTTGCAATAAAAAGCAAGAGCAACAAGGGAATAGAAACATGCAATCAAATCAAGTTAAATAACTACTAAAATAAACTTGCAACAATGATTAAAAATACAAGTGGCAATGAATGACTGAATGATTTTCAGTTCTGTAATCTACACATTGTGCTAAAATACCAGGCTTAAAGTACCTACATTACATCAAACTGACACTTGTGAGCTTTACATCATGTTATGATGCTGTTACCTCCTGGAGTTGTGTTTTGTTTCATTCACACATATTTGAGTAATCCTGCATTATTAGTCTCTCTGCTCCAAGTAATAACAAATTTGATATTCAATTTTTTCCCCAAACAAGTCAGGTTTTATATTGACAGACTGAGCGGGACCACGGGATAAGAAAAGACCATTGACATGTGCTAATAGGATGGTTCAAGGACTCCTGGGTTCATTACATTTGCTCTATTTGGAAACAAAAAGGAAAAAGAAAATATGAACCTCTTTTCAACAACTGTTTCAGTCCATGTTCTTCAAATATACATGTTTACATAAATACTTTCTGGCTCAACATTTCAAAACAACCATCAAATCACTTAATGCAAAAGATCTAGTGTTTGGTAAAGTCATTAAGCATGTATTATGAACTATCTGAGTAACATTACTCAAGAATTCCCCAAGCAGAAGTGAATCACTGCCTGAGGGGACAGCAGACAGAGTAGCATCTTTTTAATAGACGCTCCATAAATAATGTTAACAGACAAATGAGTCGTGGCCAAAAGGAGAAGGCAAAATTGTTAAATGGAACTTGCAGTTCTGGTAAACAACGGAAGACAATATATCATGAGTATTAAAGGCAACTGTTGGTGGAATAACTGCTTTTTCAAACTTCCATGCATATTTCATTTGGGGTTAAGTTATGGAAAAATATTATTATATTATGCAAATAGACTTGTGTGAGCTTTAAGTCATGTTATAATGTTTTTACCTCATCAAAAACAAACCTGGAGTTGAGTTTACATCTTCAAAGCTCAAAAAGCTCAGTTCCACCTGGTGATTTATTGGTAGTTTTCAAGCTAACAACTGTTGTAGAAGTTTTCAGCCAGGAAAGGATGGAAGTAAAGGCTGGAGACCAACTGGAGGTCTTAAGCAGGAGAAGTTTATTTACCGAAAATATACGGGCCTGGGGAGGGACTTGAAAAGTCAACATAGGATGAATATAAAAGTGAAGATAGCACAGTGTGATCTTTAGAGTGTTCAAGCCCCCTGCCTATGCTCCCAAAGCCTGTGGGTGACACTATGAAGGCCAGTAGGCACCAGTTAGTCTGCATTTAGTGACACTATGAAGGTCAGTAGAGACCGGTTAGACAGAAATATGCCAGAATTTAGATACTGGTATGACAATGGTGCCAAGAGAAGATCATGGTATAAATATAGCTCTTGTGAATCAATTTTAAACTGAGAGATGTACGTGGAGGATAAATTACCTAAATCCAGCTTTTACTGTTTTTATTTCAATAGACTTTCAATAGAATAGGAAATTCCAGGGATTAAACCATCTAAATGGTTCTAGTGAAGGTGCATGGAGTTTAAAAACACAGTGGAGCATTTCCTGTGTTACCACATGACATCACAAGGTGGAACAGTGCTTTCAGTTTGAGAGAAGAATTCAGCATAAATATGCAGCAATGTTTGTGAGTAGAGAAAAGACATAATAACACATTATACTAGTTGATGAGACAATAGTGCAATATGAGCCCTTTAAGGTGCAGTTGAGGTAAGGTCAGTGATGATAACTATTAAAACTGCAGTCTGCATTTTCCGGCGGGCTTAATGCCAAACTTGATATCAGTGTCCAGCCTTCTAAAGCTGCTTTGGTAGCAGAATAATCGCAATAAACCACACCCGAAATGTTCCCTTCAGCTAGCAACTTTCATAATTTTTAATAAACGCGAGTGTCCAGCTTCGGGGAGGAGAGGAGGATCTGACAAAAGCAAAAAAGTGTGAGAAGAAAGAACAAAAAAGGGACTTTGTTGAAATCTGTAACGTGGTTTTAAAAGGCAGTTGTGATAAGCAGAGGATCCGTCTTGAGCTTTTGCTTTTATACATGCAACGCTATTTACACAAAGGCACCGAGGACGGATTTAACACTATAACTAATACACAACATAGACACGCTCTTTATATGACAGACTTGGATAGCAGGAAATGAAGGCCACAGAAGATGGAGGGAAAGACGGAGATTAAAAAGCAAGGAGTGAAGAGGAGAGAGAGGAAGAGGAGAAGAGGTGGGAGTTTGAAAGACAAATCTCCCTAAGAACGCTTGAGAAGAGCCCATGTGATCGCTGAGTGAAATCCTTTAAAGCATCAGAGATTTAGTCATCACGCCTAAACACATGAAATATCCCCAACACGCACGTCCTCCCTGACTCTCATCTCCACCTGCTTTGGGCCTCCCCCCTCCTCCCCCGCACAGTCCAACCTTCACTATATGTACACCACACCACACGACTGTCAGTGAACATCGTGACCACTGGCAACATGCACAGCACAGTCATTACTACTTTACTACATATATACAGGCTAAACATGATGCTTGTTTAGATGCACTGAAACAGGCATCAAGCTAAACATGGACTGCCAACATTTTGGAAACACACATGGTTTTCTAGGGCTTTGGCAATCACTATAAATTCAAGTGAAGGTCTGAAATTTGGCTTGTTTTGGCTATGGGTCAGCAACATCTGCTCGAGCACCTGTTTCTGATTGTGGGAGCACTGCTTTGGAAAGGATAAATGTAAGAATAAAACAAGTATATAAAACTTATTTAATCACTGGGACGCAGTGGTCCAGTGTGCAGCCGGACAAAATAGGACCTTGTGCTAAACTTGCTCTTTTCTCTTGACCTTGGGAGCTCTTATCAGTCCTGCAAGTGCCGGTCCATATCGCAAACAAAGTGCCCAAAAGTGAACAGCCAGAGACTCTTGGTTCTTGTAGTGACCCATATGAAGAAGTGGACTAAGGGAGTGTGACACCACCACAGCATTCGGCACCAGCAAAATGAAGCTCATTTAGTCGGGCCACTAAAGGGAATTAGTGCTTAGTCTATGGAGCTGGAAGCACATTAAAGGTGACCAGCGGGTTAGCTATGTCCATTTATATATAAAATCCATGATGGGATCACAATTTTAAGCTCTATTTTCCCCTCCATTCTATGTTTTCATAGGATAAAATGATGTCATTCCAATTTTCTGTTAAGACTCAGATGTAACCTGGTGTGTTAGTAGATGGTGACCCTTTAATAACATGGGGTCAAATACCTATTGAATTTCCATATGTCAAATTTATATATTAAGGGTCACAGAATCAAAGGTCTACTGTAAACACACCAACCTCTAAAAACATTGCTTTTAGAAAGCAGCATTAGAAATGGACTATTATTCTAGTCTATTGAAAATCTATAAGAGAAGCATTATATTTACTTCACTGCTTATGTGGAGGCATTTTAGGAAAACAGGCTCCCTCTGACCTTGATGAACCAATGATAAATCTGCACATACCAGAGCAAAAAAAAAAACATGGCAGAGGAATAGTTGCAGAAGAGTCGTCTTAACTCTTCAGTCTGAGGCTTGCCAGAATTTTCAGTCATTACAATGAAAGAAAAGCAGGTTGGAAACTTGGCTCAAAATGGGAACACAAAGCAGGTACAGTACATGTGCCAAAAGCAGCACACGAGCAAGTCCTTAATAGGTAAAACTACTCCAATGTGTAGAGAATGCAGTAAGAGGGCTTTGAGATTCTGTTATGTTATACAAAAGAGCTATTAATTACTTTAAATATCGGTGGAGTTGTGTTGTGTTGTGTTTCTCTCATTTGCATCTGAGAGCTCAAAACTCCATTTAACACAAAACACAATCAAATCAAATTACTTGATTCTAAAACTGCTATTGAAACAAGATACTGAAAGAAATACAGAGAAAACTGAACATCCAGGGACAGAGTAGTCTTGATCTATTCACAGATTTCAGAACGATGGAAAATGAGGACTGTTGCCATAGTGATTGTCAATTTAAAACAAACAAGTTCTAAATTCTTGGATATAAAAGAAAATCAAAACACATGAATATCAGAGCTATTATAGCAAGAAAAAAAGGTATTATTTTGTGTTGTGGACTAAAACACTTCATTTATCTATTGAAAGTATGAAAATCAAGTATTTTAGTGTCATATAGTGGTCAGAATCTCTACATTGTCACAATAATTACTATATCATTTATCGTTCAATATATAAAAGCTGGAACAATAGGATTTGGAGCTCAGTATTTGTTCTATGTACATTTTGAGTATTTTTTGTTGCATGAGTAATAAAGGAGGGAATTCATTTTACTATGTATATGTTGCAACTCAGGCCATTGAATGACACTGTATTTAAAAATGATTTACTGGGATTATCTTACATTATTATTATTGTGCCAGTTGCATAAAGTAGTTTGGGTCTTATCATTTATCACAGTATTTCTCTGTATATCAGTGCTTCAAAATGTGTTATTGTGACAGCCCCGGCCACACAATTCCCACTCCCTCATCGCAATCTTACGCGTTTTGCCCAAACCGACTCACCTTCCCATGTTTACGGCTTCCTCCGGACCTTGGCACCGTAAACCCCCCTGTAGCGGCGCTCGTCCAAAGCCATCGAAACACACACATAACGGCGCTTCCTCTCCCCGCGCCTGTTTATCTTTCGTTCCTGTCCTGGAGGTTGCTAACACGGGCACAACCACCTCGCTCCTTTTGCCAAACTCAGCACAAACCACCGACCCTGGAGTGTTTTCAACCCCGCGTGTACCGGCGTATGTCCGCGAAGACGCAATAAAAACCAGCGCCTCGCCTTCCCTCACTATAAAATGCATTTATCAAGTATATTATGACTCCCGACGTAACTTGAGGGGTAAGTATTAAAACCAATAAGGCCCATCTCTGAGGTGTACTTGCAGCCTTTCTCTGCGTGCGCTTGCTTTATGGCGGCGGGTGAAGGGCTTCAGGGAGTTCCAGCCTTCTTTTTCTCACCTTCGGTAAAGTCCTATAGGTCCACAGCTCCGGCCCCAGATGGCGGAGCGCTGTGACCAATTAAAGGCTTCCCCGAGGATAGAGGTGGTTATAGCGCTCGCCATCTGAGTGAGTCTGTTTGTGAAGACTCCCGAATAGATCAGTGAGTTTTAAACGGAGTAAAGTCAAGGTCTATAAAGTTAGAATGTTCATATGTGGAATAGAAAGAAGGAGATGTTAGTGGTTTATTATAGATGTAATTTTAGACCATTGTGGGTTGTATTATCAATATTTAAAAGACCCATATTACGAAAACAATTTGCTCTTGTGAGTTTTAAGCCAAAAACTCAGCCTAAATATGCCTAAAACAGCCTAAAACATCATAACATAATCAATATGGGCCCTTTAAATTCAATTGTGCCGCCCTTCTTTTCTGTAAGCCTGTGTTTATGTCGATGCACATTCTCAATACAAGCAGTCTAGCCATTATTATTGCTGCTGTCAGTGGTTAAGTGCGTCATTTATAAATATTATTACCATAATGATGGTACAAGAAATTTACAGCCGAACTCATAATCTACTAACTACTATTATATACTACTGCTATTACAACTTTTATCACAACTATCAATAGAGTCATTTGAACACAATATTCAACGCAAGAATTGATTGTGTGAAGTTAACGTACTCTTCTTATGACCAAAATCACCCAAGGAAATACATTTTTGTAATTAAAGGTCCTATATTACACACTATTTCACTCATATTACAATGTTACTTCATCAAAAACATACCCGGAGTTGTGTTTTCTTTCATTCACGCATGTCTGAGTGACCATTTCTTATTAGTTTGTCTACGTCTTCAAAGCTCAAAATGCTCTGTTCCACCTTGTGATGTCATGAACTTCCTGTATTATCACACATGACATCACAAGGTGCAACAGTGGTGTCACTTGGAGAGAAGAACTCAGCCTAAAGATGCAAGATTTGTGCGTTAAACATGTGTGAATGAAACGAAACACAACTCCAGGTATGTTTTAAATGAAGAAACAACATTATAACAGAATATCGAGTAGCATGTGCCCTTTAAACAATGGGCCATTTGGCAGTCTCTCTTTTTGTCCTTATTCAGTATTCATACGCATTGGCCTATGATACGAAACAGGTAGACACATAATTTGCAGTAGTCATATCTGGCCTTTGTTTCGCACAAACACTGGGTGACAGATCTAGAGTATCACTTCATTACCGCAGACGATACAAGTGGAACCTGGCCAAAGGTGTTGTCCAAATGCCAAGGTATTAGAAGCTGTTTGTGAGTGCATGAGAAATACCGTAGAGCTGCACAAAAAAGCCTATTTGTCCAGTGGGAGGCGGGCGCACGGGAGGGCGGGCAGGGCTCAGCGGGCACCCATCCAGCGGGGCAGCAGATGAGGGAGCAACTGTCTGGTCCGAGCTGCCAGCATTGTGAGAGCGAGGCATATGCCGGCCCCTCCCCCTTTGTTAGAAACACATACAGCAATCTATCACGGAGTCCCGCCGTGGACAGCAGGGAACAGGACACACAGGTGGGAGCGTATGTCCACTGTCCATCACTCAATCAGCCCGGAGAAGACAGGTGTAGAAGGTAAAGAATTCATTATTTTAAAAAAATAAAAAAGCCATGTGACAAAGAGGGCCTTTGTCCCTGTATTTTCACTTTCATCTAATTTCAAATCTAATTCTCCATATTCAACTAAACTGCTAAATATAACTATCCCGGGTTTGTTTCATTTAGTTTGTTTAGTTAAGCACAAAACACAAGTTACTTTAATTATATTTTATTTAGTAAATCTCTTTAAATTGGTTTCTCGGTCACTTACCAGAGCTAACCTGTTGCACCACATGGTCTGAGAACAAAAGAGGGGGCGTGGCTGAAGTCGGCCATATTTATACCTTTCAAGGGGGAGGTTTGGATCAGACCATGTGGAGGGGAGAATTGGTTTTAGTTCTTTTTGTTGTATGGGTTTTGTATTTGTTTTTTATTTTTCAGTGTTTATAGTTTATATTTAAACACGTTTCTGTAAGGGGATTTAGGCCCTGAAAGCCTGGTTAACTCAGGTAAAGAAAGTATAGTTTCTACACCTCTCAGTAGTACTGACCTGGGGGGGAGGTACTTCCTGTGAAGGACTATAAATTCAGTGCAGTTCAGCCTCTGGAGAGATCACCCACAGTGTAGCTGTGTGCACGTGGTATTTTCTTTTGTTTCAGTAATTTCTGTTGCTTTTGACTTTATTTGAGCACAGTTATTTTTTGTAAATATGTATATTTTTGCCACAAAGCCACGGTGAACTTAGATTAAATAAACTGGTGGAATGGACATTTTTGAGTCTGCCTCCTACTTGTGACCACGTTGGCCAGCTTCCTCACAAGCCAATGAAACAGTTTCTATTATTAAGCTGCTATATTAATATTGCAGTTAACATGAACAAAATGTGCAATAATGATCAGTGTGAATGCTTATTATTAAATACCATCACCCTGGAGTCAAAGCATAAAGACTGTACATATAAGTGGACATAGCTAACCTGCTAATCGCCTCTTTCTACTGCTACTGAGCATCATGATTTTGGTTTTAGAGGTTAAAGTTTGCATTAACCTGCTCTACATGATCCTGGTGTCTGCAAATAAATGCCTTTTCCTAATATGAAACTTGGCTATAAATTTGCTCCTATACTACTCCGATGAGCTTCCTTTGACTGGATCCACACACTCCCTTAGTCAAGCAGAGCCACTGGAGTTGTCAAAGATTAAATACCAGAGCACTCGTACAACTGAATAATAAAACTTTACATATCTTGGCTACAACATCATTATTTCCTTATAAAATAGCGCCACAGTACGATTCACTTTTAAGTTTGAGATTCAATGTAGAGAGAATTTCGAAGTAGATGGAGCATATTTTTACAATGCAGAATCGTATCTAGGCAAAGCTCAAAGACGGTAACGCCAGTCGTGATCCTCCCGTTCCTACTAGAACTGTGCACTTAATCAAATTCAGTCTTTTCTAATTGTCAATGATCAGCTTGGCTCCTTTTAATCAAGAAGTCCACAGCCAATTCTCTGTCAGTAAAAGCACGTTGGAGCAGAGTTCAGAGTTTGAAAGAAGAAATTTGCAAGTTTTTGTGTGAAATTGCAGTCAGTCAGTATCGTTTATGTTCAGAAAATTGTTCTTCTTCTTATTATTATTATTATTGTTTAATTCTGAGCCAAAAAGCCAGCTAATAACAGGGTGATTCATACAATATTTTTACACCGCCACCATCCTCCTGATTGTGTGATGGGACTAAAACCACAAGAAAACTGTCGTAGCTTAATCACAGCCAGTTAAAATTGTGGATGTTGGAAATTATGAACTACACGAATACTGAACACGGCCTGTCGATATATTGACTTATCTTTCATTATGTGACAGCTGGAACTATGTATTTTGGGGCTCAGTATTTATCATGCATACTTTTTCTTTGCAACAGTGAGGAGATTTTTGCTTTTTTTTTAATGACGTGAGCTGTAGAATGTAGAGATTAGAATAATTAACTTCTATGGCTAACTATCAGTTCATTAAGCTTATAAGTGATTGCAGTTTAGGCTTTTTAATGAGACTGTATATTTAAAAAGAGTTTACTGGGATTATCTTGCTTTGAGTTAGTGGGAGTCACCGTATGGGACAAAGGGGTCTGTCATCCTGGGCCCCGGGGTCTTAGGGGCCCAGAATTGGAACCTGTGCCAAGTAATTAATATTATTGGGGAGCCCATATGAGTCTTCTGGCCTCAGGCTCCCAAATTTCTGTCGATGGGCCTGGTCAGTGGCATAAAGCAATGGAAAAATGTTTGAAAGACCAACAACAGTAAATAACTACTGACTTTTTTGCATTATGAAAATATCCATGTTGTAGAAAAATCTCCATCAATGCAGTTGGAGATAAAGGCTGGTACAATAATCTGTGTACACCTGCTCATTAACTTAGTGTTTGATTTGATTGTGAAGTTCTACATATTGAATATTAGGGGTGTGCATTATGGGGCGCCGTTTGTAAAGCAGTTCATGCTGAAAAAACCTTAAACATTTTTGTGACATTTAGCTTCAAACAATGTTCAAAAAACAAGTGTGAAAATTTTTGTGACTTTTTTGCACATTTAAAGTGATATTTGTAAACTTAGAGAGAATGTAAATAGTTAAATATACATATTAAATATTACACCTAAATGTTAAATGTTAATGTAAATGTTAGATTTTAATCTAAATGTTATATCTAAATCTAAAAATGAAAGGTAAATATTAAATGTTAAATATAAATGTTAAATCTAAATCGAAATATTAAATATACATCTAAATGTTAAATATAAATGTTAAACTTAAATGTTTTGGGTGAAAACAAATATTTAGCTCATATGCTCATTTAAAATCTACCAAAATAAAAGCTCCAGGAGTTGTGATTTATCAATAATTACATACATTATGGTCGAGTGCACCTTCATGAGACCAAAATGGGATGAAATACATTTAGTTTAATTTTTAAATCATCAAAACAGTAAATGTAATTTTTTTTCATAAAGAACATGACTTTAAAAAATAGATTCCGATGCATTTTGAATCAATGCAATGAACTATCAGATATATCACTGAATATATTTTTTCTTACACTGCTATTGAATATATCTTATATTTTATGGCCATCTGAATATAATGAGCGTAGACTGTAATAAGCTACACATAACCAAATAAAAATACATAGAATAAAGCTTGTTTCAATATTATCTTTTATCACAGTTCTGCAGTATCTCTGTAGTAATATATTGTGCTTCAGAATGTGTTATCATGACAGGCCTACTGCTACAACTGAACTAAAATACTTACTCATGTACTTCATCATCAATGTTTTATTATTCTGCTCAATAGACAAGGACAGTCCTGATACTTGCACTGGCTTCTTGTTATTTGCTTTGTAGATCTCTAGCTGGTACTGTGTCCTGTGACCAAAAGCAGAAAGAAACTACAAATTCACCCAAGTAAATATATTTCTATAGTTAATGGTCCTATATTACACAAACTTTACTCCTGTGAGCTTTCAAACATGTTATAAAGTTGTTTCCTCATCAGAAACATACCCACAGTTTTGTTGTTTCATTCACACATGTTTGAGTAACACTGTATTTTCAGTCTGTTACATCTTCAAAGCTCAAAATGCTCTATTCCACCTTGTGATGTCATGTGGTGGTAGTTTTCAAGTTAACTGCTCCCTTTTACTTTTATTTCAGTGGGGATTAGCAATTCCAGGGCTCAAATTATCCAGTTGATTCCCCTGAAAGTGACAGGTCTGAACTAAAATGAACTACTTTGTCTTCATTGTTTTGTTATTCTGCTCAATACGTGGTGACAATCCTGATATTTGCACTGGCTCTTTGCTATTTGCTGTGTAGACCTCTAGCTAGTACTGTGTCCTTGTGAGCGATTTGAGGTATTTGTCAGTCTGAGTGTGCATTTTAAAACAGTGCCTTGTCCTTGAGTCAAAGCTTTGGGTCCATAAACCTTTCCTACCTCCACTACTGCTGCTACTGTTGCTGCTACTTCAACAAAATCACTCTTCCCCAACATTTCACTCCCAGTATTAATAAGTACACAGCCCAGGGCACACGCACTTCAGACCAAATTGTAATCTATTAAAGACACTTTAACTAAACCTCTGTTTCCCATTACAAATAATCACGCAGACAAGTACGTGTTAATGAGCTGAGAGCTATGAAGGTGCTCAGGCACTTAATGTTTCTATAAAGTCTTGTAAAAAAGAGCATCAAGGAGGTAGTTATGGTGAATTGATGCTGTATGATCTTTGCTCGCCGCTGGAAGTCAACTATGTCTGAACCACAACCCGAACCACGTGCTTTAATAAAACTTTAGAAAGACGAGTAGATCTGGAGCTGTGTCCTGTCTCCCTGATTTCAGAAGCTGTGATTGACAGGCGGATCAACCAATCAGAGAGATGCATGGCCCATTCATGTGGCTGATAACACAAAAAAGGAGGAGAAAAATCTACATAGAAGGGTGAGAAATGATGCAGATTGTAGCATTTACGCTGCGTAACAAGCTAATAAATAATGAATCATACCCTCTTAGAATTTACATTGATATTATGTAGAAACAGGGTAATAATCAGTATTAACACAGTGTAAAAAGGTAATTGAATAATAAGGCTAGTGATCAGAAGAGTAGGTGCGGCTCAGGGAGAGAGCTCAGAGACTGAGTATTTGGAATGCTGGTACCATGTATTAGGAGTAGAGAAAAAAGGACAAACAATACAGACAATACAATACATAAAGACAAATGGCCATTCAGTGAATGATTTGGATTTTTACTGTGCACAAAACTAGATCCTAAGATCCTGATGTAGTCTCGATTAGTTTTCTGTCCATAGGTTGATTTGAAATGCACAAATCAATTAATACAAAGGGACAAACATGTAGGACAGTTCAGCAAACAGTTCATACAACCGATTTTTACTGAATCAAAAATTAAAGGAACAAACTATTACCTCTTTCAGGTAAAAGAAGTGATATATTGTGTTCTGAATGTGAGAACTTTCAAGAGACGTCTTCCACAACTGAGGGACACATGCTACAATTTAGCAGCTGAACTTGGATCAGCTTAAATTTGGATGGAGGTTTTTCATGCTCTATGGTCCCATTTCAGAAAAGTCTGATAGTCATGATAAGTACTACATCAACTTGGATGGAACAGTTTTGTGAGGTCAGTATTTATTGTAGTGACTTTCTTGGTACTAGTACTAGAGTTTTTGTTCTTTTTCTAACTCTAACTATATTTGTCTGAAGGAGCAACTATACTGAAAGAACAGAGCCTATTTGTTTACAGAAATGAGCATCTGTTAGGGAATTACCCTGAGGTGTCAGCTGTCACCCGAGTCATATTTAGCATGATTATCCAGTCCCAGTTGAGCGATATAAGGCAGTGACGTACCAGAACCACACAGCGCACAGACATATTGAACCATTTAAAAGATGTTTTATGTCAAATGTCCCTCCTGACTAAACCTTTTGTAATTATGCAGGCTTGGGACAGCACAAAATCCACCAGCTTATGTGTCTCCTTGTGTTGGATTCGCCACAGCTAAAAGTGAACCGTGAGGCAGCAAAGTTAAACATAGCAGAGGGGCTGTCACCTGTCTCCATGGAGATGCTATTGCTGAATCAGAAAAGCCACGTTTAAAGCTTAGGTCTTAATAACAGTTAAAAGTAAAAGATAATAACACTTTAGAATAAAATAATATGGGAGTTCAGGCTACATTTAAAGAGAAAATTCTTAAGCAAAATATTCACGTCAGCAGGTTCCTTTTGTCCTCTATTTTGTGGAACCTTGAACTGCTTTTTCGATAATGGCGGATTTCAACTCTGCCATTTTTATAGAGAAAGGCAAAAAGAGGTACATTTTGCTCAAGTTCTTTATGAAGTACACTTGCCTTTTATAATTGTATTTGTGGGTTTTGGGCAAATTATTTTAATTGTTTATTTGAATTGCTGTTCCCAAAGCTTGAAACTCATTAATAATTGTTTTGCCCCAAAAAATATATTAAAGGTGCACGATGTAACTTTTCTGGCGGACTGTCTCATCATTCCTCTGCCTAGAATGTTCCACACTGATATTAAACAGGTCTACCTTGCATTTATTAAACTACAGATAGTTTTAAAGCTCAAAAGTAGAGAGACAGGCATTCTAGTTGTGAGCAGAGTCGCCGCTCCACAGATCTGACCTGTATCTTGGTGTGGTTTGGTCTCCAGAGAGAGAGAAAAGTTTAGTAAAATATTGAAACTATAACATATTAAAGGAGAAAAGCATCTGGCGCATCTGCCACCACCAGAAAAGTTACAAAATGCACCTTAAACAAAAAAAATCATCAAGAAAAATTACATGATTACATTAAAACACATTATGATTATTGTCACAAATGAAACCCAGTCGCTGTAATTTTAATGAGCAGATATAACAAAGAGGTCTGTATTACCAAGTTGTAGCTGGTGCCCATCGCAGCCTTGCATCCGCACAATGCTTATTTGTGTTTAGGTCAACGGGGGGCGATCTGATAAAAAGCTCACATTGCTAAGAACCTCGTGTCCTTCTTTGTACTCAGATAAGGCTTCAAAGCAGCTGCCAACATCAAACAATGTAACAGCAAAATGAGTGTCCGGGATCAGGAGAGAGCCGGTCCTGCAGGCTTTCATTTTTTACCAAACACACACACATTTTAGATTTGCACAAACAGTCATTAGCACATCCATTCACATCCATATTAATGCACAAATATATTCAAACGGGGGCCCGACTTGTGTTAATCTCACACAGAAGAGGCAGAGCGGGGCCCCCCGGGGGTTACTAAGCTAATCAAGTCAACTGCAGCAGCACTGGCTCATGTTTAGCCCATTATGTAAAAGCTAATAATATAACATATAGGCACATATGCATAATGTCACAATAAGTGCATTAAATAACAATGTGTGGGTAGATAAATAGTGATTAATGTAAGATTATCCTATAGAAAGTGGAGAGAGTGCAAAACAGAGCAAATGTGTTGTACATATTGGTGCATATTGGAAAATCAGTACTTTTTTTCACCCTTTTTTTAATCGAGAAAAAACATTGTTATGCGGAGTAGAAAAATAAGTTACGCACTCGTCACATTTTGTTTTCTTGGACTTCTTTTGATGGACATTGATCACTATAAACATTGCAAACAAGTCCAGACTTTTCTATTTCAGTACGAATGCAGATACTTATACTATGCTGATATATTTGCTAATAGTAGGGCAGGGATTTCTAGGTGTCGGGCCCAATATTGTCCAGTTAATGGTATTATTACACAAATGTATAGACCAAAATATGAACCTATATGCAATCTATCAAAATGTTCAACATCTGTGCCAATGTCCAATACAAGAACCGTATCAGTGCATCCCACAGTCACATCCCCCCATGGCTTATCAGTGTGTAGCAAAAGTCCAAACAAGTGTATACTGTCTTAAATTGTCTATTGTAGGACCTGTGCTCACTCTGGTCAGCTTTCCTTGCACATCAAAAACACAAGTGGTCATTGCTCTTTTTGCACAGCTCCCCATAATAGGATCTGTGAATATGCAGGTCAGGTTTGGAGGAGTTATCAGGAGTCGGTTGTGAATTTATTACGAGCTACTGAACCCTCTGAGCCATGTCGTAACTGCAAAGGTAACACTTAAAAGCAGTCATAACCTCTGCATGGGCCAGGACAGGCGATTACTTATTTGGATTAAAGGTCCCATATTATGCAAAATGAATTCTTATGAGCTATAAAGCCACATTATACTGTTAGAATGCTGTTACTTCATCACAAACATACCCGGAGATGTGTTTTGTAACACTTTATTATAAGTCTGTTTACATCTCTAAAGCCCAAAATGCTTTTTCAACCTTGTGATGTCATGAAATTGCGGTTTTTCAAGTTAACAGTTCCTTTTACCTGTGGTTCAATTCAGATTCCAGGGTTTAAATGATCTATATCAGCGGTCCCCAACCTTTTTTGCCCCACGGACCGGTGTAATGTCAGACAATATTTTCAGGGACCAGCGTTTAAGGTGTGGTGGGTAAATACAACAAAATAATATGATGTGACCTGCATTCCAAGTGGAGAAGCAGTTTTGAGGCTTCATTGCCTCATTCGAGAGCCGGTCGCCGCATATTATGCAGAGCGGGCTCGGTGCAGTGGGAATCTCCTGTTGGGATAAATCCGTATTTTAAGTAGGACTCCTGATATTGTCTATTAAATGTAGCTTTCTTTTTCTTGGAAGTCGTAGGCTCCTCTTCCGTCTCCTGGCTGGGCCTTTTCCCCTTTGTAAAGAAACTTTCCAAAGACGTTTGTTTTTTACTCATTTTGCTGCTCCTGGGTTTTATTTTAGCGGTGAGAAGAGTGTCTAGACCTGCGTCAAGAGTGACATAGACGGATGTAACAGAGAATCGGGTCATTTTTCAAAATAAAATATCTTTCAAATTCCAAAATAAATAAAACTGAAGTAATGCAAGTTATTTATTCTTTCTGTGCGGCCCGATACCAAATGACCCATGGATCTATATGACTCTTGTGAAGATGTCTGGAGTTTAAAAACACAGTAGAGCACATATTGTATTACCATATGACATCAAGAGTGTTTTCAGAGAAGAACTCACCCTAAATATGCAGGATTTGTGTATTAAACATGTGTGAATGAAGCAATGTTTGTATGTTTGTGATAAGGAAACAACATTATAACATAGATCAGAAAAATAGGGGTTCTTTGAATTATTTTTTAATTTTCAGAAAAGTACATTTATAAGGTTTATTTTATACATATTGGATACAGTAAAGGTAAGATCTAGTTTAACACATTTGCCTTGCACTCACATCTTCAGTATTCACATTGTACTGTCCTTGTATAACAGACAAGACAAACTGACCAGAACATTCGTGCAAAGGTTTTTATCTAAACGCCCTCCCTGCATGACCCCGTCCATTTACAAAGACACAAAGTACACCAGACCTCTTCCGTTTTACTTTGAAGTACTTGAAGTTATAAGTTTATCCTCAACACTTAAAATATTTGGTTTTATGACCCTCTCTAAAGCCGAGTGCTGATGTCTTCCACCTCGTTCTGACCGGCACATCTGACCTCCAAAAGCTTCAGTTCAGTCGTGTCGTAGAGCGCTAGAAGCAGTTAGCCTGTGGGACACTGCGCCCCCTCCACCCCTCACCCCTCTGTAGTGGTGTATTATTCAGGGTGCTACATGTCCCAGTATTGTCTGTCGCGGCGGTGATCTGAGTGCTGTTAAAGGCTCTTCAGTCATGTTCAGTGGAAGCATGTGTTCCAATGGGAGCACTACAGCGTCACCGCTCTCTGACTCAATTATGGCCACCACATCTCTCCTGACTGACAGCCCGCCGGTGTGTGAGGCCGGCTGCTTTGTATCCTTGGCTCTCTCGCGACTCGTACTACATGTGGATATGGGTAATGTAGTCAACTATCAGTAAATGACAACGGTAACACATGTCATGCTTTTGAAAATGAAAAGTAAAAAATGGAAATAAGTTTTGCCACAGCCTGGTTAAATGCACACAGAGTTCAAATATCTAGATATTTATGTAATGTTGCAATTAGCATTTTATAAACTAATGAGCTGCACAATATATGATAAATGGTCACTTTTTTCTAAGGCACTTTTCCACCGTCAAGGCACTCAAAGAGCTTTACATCAAGGAACCAGGGGCAAGGTGAGTTAAGTGTCTTGCCCAAGAACACAACAACAGAATTTACCTGTGAATGTCACTCGAGCTGATGGCTCAATGATGTTTACGTCAAGAACAGGATTCGAAATGCAAATCTTCTGAGCTACTGTCGACACTATATGAAAATTTGAGTTGGAGCAATTTTTAAATGGCAATGGCTACAATTATTTCTACTTTTCAGAACATGTACAAAAAGGTTCTGAAATGCATGGGATTCTTGTATTAGTTCATCAGTTCATATTTTCTCCTTAAATTGTTTACAATGTGCACTCTGACCAGAATCCTACTTTTAAAACAGAACCTTCAAATCCAATCACAATTACAGTATTTTGTGATATTTTCTTTTTAACCAAAATTGTGCAGCCCTCATTAACGGCCCTTTCAGCCTGTCATCAGACCAGTGTTAGGTGCCAAATGAAAGGGTAATAATATACTGTCTACAATGAGGATGGAGCAGCCACTAATTTAGGAAACTAATTGGGATGGACAGGCTGGAATACTCCAGTATTTAACTTCAATGTTCCACTTACTGTGTAATGGCTTAAATCTGTAAACGGGTTTGTGGCAGTTTGAACCTGTTATGAAATAAAAGATATTGGGTGTAATTAAAATATCCGTCTGTATCCTTTTCAATTTGCTCTTCCTTGTAATGCTTTGGATGCTCCGTGTGCACACGCCACCAGTGAAGGGTCTGTTGAGCCCAGAGCCCTGTCGGCTGAAGTAGATGAGATGTGCAAAGAAAATGGCGAGCCAGACCAAGTGATGAAATCTCCCTCCATCTGGAGCGCTGCCTGGTCCCAGGCTTTAGAGCTGTACACACACATCCACACACAGCACCACACGACACAGGCAATGTAATTCTAAATGAAACCGAGAGGTGACACCGAGGCCATAGAGATACAGGGAGGAGAGAGAGACGAGGGAGGAGAGAGGGAAGAAACAGGGGGGCAAGAAGGACAAAAAGATAAACTGCACATGGGCCGCTGGTCAAAATCAATAGCACCAAACAGATACAAGTTCCTCTGTCCATTCATCTGCATTGTCTCTTTAAATTGTCTTAATCCAGAGTTGGCTGTCTCTTTTCTATAAGACTAATGTTATACAAAACCATGAATGTATTCAGGAGCAGAACATGACAAAGTACATCACAGATTCTACACCTTTTATGGAAACCGAGAGAAGAAACTATTTTGGTACAGCTCTATAAATATATAGTTTTATGCCAAGATTATTTACCCCAAACTAATTTACAACTATAGGTCATATGTTTTGAGCTCACATTTAATCTTTATAGTTCCATGCCTGGGTAAAGGAGGAGAGTCGTGTTTGGCAGGGCATCTGGCGTAAACTATAAATTAAATCATACTTCATTAACAGTTATGGGTAAATCTGGTGAACATTTTAGCACAGGGAGAGCTGGCTGCTCTTCTATTACTATAACTCCAGCCAGTCACATTTTCCTTTTATTTTATTTAAACCATTGACTAGCTCCAGTACCTGTCACCATATTTCTCTTCCTTTTCTGATTCAATCTCTTCCATCTTACACCCGCTGCTTCAATCTCCCATAATGAAGCCCGACTTCCAGCCTTATTGACATATCCATATACCTGGACCTCCATGAGCGGTGGAGGGTTGAGTCTGGAGTCCCAGGTTGATGGAGAGGTGCTGGGGAAAGAGCAGTGGTAGTACGGGGCCAGGGTTGTGGGTGTCACTGGGTGTAAAATATAGAATGCTGGATGACATCTCTGGATTTGGTGTATCTCATTAAGTGAAGTAGAGGAGTGCAACTTGGCAGCACCCACTTCTCCGTGAAACGCAAGTGCAGGAAGAGACACAAATCACACACACACATGCACACATACACACACGCACACACACACACACGCCAGCTCAGCACTAAAACTACCACCACTACTACTCTGTATGTACTGCCACATATGCATACATTTACATATAAGTAATGATTAGACTGAGGTAACCTTAATCAGAAGTGTGGCATGTTTTAAAAAATTATACAAACAAAAAGCAATGCAAATGCTACACACAGACCGCAGTAAATAACTTAAGAAAATGTCGTAAATTTCGATTCCAGGCTTCCTTTTATATATTGCATAAAATGTAGGGAGGGAACACTTGTCATTCTTGACATCTGGCACTGTCTAGTGAATCTAAATTGGCCATAGTGAATGAATTAGAGTGTGAACTGTCTGTCATGGAGGGTCTCTAAATCAAGCACAGGTTAAAGGTGCGGTGTGTAATTTTTATGAGGTAGGGTTGTTTCTGTGGGGATGTTATTTCTTGGCCTGGAAGGTTCCACAATTTGGGTTTAAAGGCCTCATATTACAGTATTTTCTGGTCTGATTCTCATTATAATGTTGTTTCCTCATACCTGGAGTTCTGTTTTGTTTCATTCGCACACATTTAACACACACATCCTGTATATTTAGATCGTTTCAGACTTAACCACTATTAAACTAAAGGTAAAAGGCAGTGCTTACCTTGAAAACTATTACCTTATGATATCACAAGGTTGAACAGAGCACTTTGAGTTTTGGAGATATAGACAGACAGACAAAACACAACTCTGGGTGTGTTTTTGAAGAGAATTTAACATTATAACATGGATTTTAAGCTCGAAAGAATCAAATTAGTGTTATAAATGTTTAAGAGACTTGTTTAACATCATCTCAGCTGTTGTAGTTCCACCTAAGTCGGTTCTTTCTAGTCACAGTGTGTTTAAAAATAGCTCAGATCACCAGATAACATTGATAACATGAGCTAGTATCAGTAGTTTATAAGTGAAGGATTCCTAGAAGATTCATTCCGACATTTAATTACACCAGAACCATTCAAATCAGTATAGATCTATGCACGCAGAGTTAATAAGCAGCATTTTGTCTCATATTTGAATCACATTTTCTCAGGTAAACACCATTTGCCCTTGAATACTCGGTCTGTATGCTATAGTTAAGAGTGTGCCAGAGGAAACCCTTCTAACTGGACGATTTAGAAGAAGAATGAACACTGTTAAATATTACGACTTGAAACTTTAGCTGCAGGTTGTGAGGGTAAAAAAAAATTTCAACTGTTTACTTTAGCCATAATTGAAATTCTTAGGCCCTTTCTTCTTTCCGCTCCTTCTCTCTGCCATCTCAATTTGCTCTGGTTTAATTCGGTTTGGGTCTTGTATGGCGGCTGGTAACTGCATTAACCCTGGAAGACACATCGGGCTCGGACTATTTAAAACTCACCCCCTATGGCGCTGGTTGTTCTGCGGGGACTGCCCGGGGGGACCTGTAACCAATCACAGCACAGCGGAGAGGAACAGCTCGTAGTTTATTGGTCGCGCACTTCAAATCCAAATGGCCCCTCGTCCTAACACAGCCACCGCTTCCCTCTTTAAAGAATTATTGGCCACTTATTCCTTTCACTCAATTGAAAAAAATCAGTTCACAGCTCTAAACTATAGACTGTGTGGACTAAAAGAGTCTGAAGTCACCCATAGTGATCCAGTCAAATGAAGCTCAAGGTGCAAGCACTAATAGGGGAGAATTTGAAGCCAGATTCATACTAGGAAAAGGAATTTATTTTTAATTTACAGACAAAAACGCTAAATATAAACCCAAAATAAAAACCTCAGGACCATGTACAGCAGAGCGAGTTAATAGGAACATTTTAAGACCAAAATGACAATGCTCAAGGCTGCAGTTGTCGATTTTTTCAATGTCAAATCAACTGGATCCAGAGTCGATGGAGCCAGGAGTCCCCCATGAACGGGGCAGCTAGACCATTTATATATCCAGTCTATGGTTCAAACTCTGTGTTAAAGGAGCCCAACGCAACTTTTCTAGTGGAAAGTCCATCAGATGCTTTGCTGGGAATCAATCAAAAAAGGCATTAAACTTGTCTTGCTTATTCAAATAACTGTTTTCACTGCAAAAAGATGAAATACATGTGTGTGAGCAGCTCGCCTCTCCACAGATTTCAGTCCGTAACTGCTCTGATGGAAGCACCTGCTCCATAGTTAAGTTTTCGGGGGCTAATTTCTAACCATGCTCCATCCAGCTGTACAACATCTCACCCTTATGTAATAGATAACCCCACGTCCATCAATATTTCATGTGTGCATTGTTTCTCTTTACCATTCTCTTCTATATAGCTGAGTCTCTTGCTATTTTTGTGACTTATTTTGAATTATATTACCATTTATATTGTCGCTCTTGTTTTCATAATATATTGTGATGTGTGAGCTACCGTGTCCAAATAATTTCCCTTGTGGATCAATAAAGTTTAAGTCTAATGTGATTCCTGGCAAAGCATTAACATCAGCATGAAGAGGCAGCTGCCCAGGAAAGGTACAAAATGCGGAATTAATCTACAAGCTAAATTCAATAGTTTGCACAATAGACAGTTCAAAACTGTAAGTGTAAGTGACATTTCCTCATCAGTAGTTTTGCTGCGTTCTGAAGCAAAATACACAAAGGCAAGACAGTGAGGACATGGGCACAGAAAGGCTGCCAAGTCTATTTGGTTTTATGGATCAATCCATTATGTTTTACAGTTCGCCCCAATTTACACGAGTATAAACATTACCGTCTTTTCCTATTCACATAACAGATTTCCAAAAGCTCAGTTCCTCCTCAGATGGATGTGTGCTTGTTTTGCTCTCGCCTATAGCGCTCCAAACAATACATAAAACTTCACTATAGAAAGATTTACCAAGTCTGCCTCCCTGCTCCTGATACTACATTATCACAAGACCGGAAACAGATGACTAGTGCCAAATGCTGCTGCTATTATTTGACTGTAGGCCTGTTTGCAGAGTGACGCGCTGCCATAGGAGGTGTGTGCTGGACTTCTACAGTGACCATGTTGTTGGGAGCTTGCTGTTCTGTGAGTGGCTGGACATGTTACACACAGGCTGGTGCGTAGGCTCAGGACGCGGCCATGGCCATGTCAGCCTGTTGTCCTTTTTCTCTAGCAATCTGAGGAGTAGGTGGGAGCCATACAGTCACGAGTGTACACAAATGTGTACACGCAACATAACAGATGAGGATTTAGTCAGACCGTTTCTGTTCATAGTCAGAGGAACTTTTGTCCTTATGTCTGACTAGACTCTATCGAACAACTTATTTTTGGGTGCAGTTTTTATCATGTGCACATTTTCTTTTGGGAAGTTTTTAATATTTTTTGACTATATTTTAAAGGGAAATTGTGTAGCTTTTCTGGTGGAAGGTCTGCCAAATGCTTTTCTCCATCAAGATGTTATAGCTTTGTCCAGAATGTTTCACAGTGTGACATTAAACCCTTCTATTACCATGGAGACCAAACTAGACCAAGTTACTGATCAGATCTTTGGAGAGGCGACCCCACTCACAAGCAGAATGCCTGGGGATTATTTTAGGTATTTTTGAGCTAGAGATCTGCACGTTACAGAAATTTCATTCCCGCTCTTGACCGCATCTGCGATATTTTGTCCCACAAATCCCATAAGATGAGGATGGAGATCTGCACGTTACAGAAATTTCATTCCCGCTCTTGCCTGCATCTGTGATATTTTGTCCCACAAATCCCATAAGATGAGGATGTTCGCTTTCTTCCTCACAAAAGTTCTTTTTATTGGCTTGGGAAAAAACAACATCAAAAACAAAAAAACACACAGAATTCCTTTACGAAACAAATAAAATATCAAGCATAAATTCTGTATGATAGGCATACATTAATCATTTATATATTTTACTTTACATTCATATTTAGTTTGCAGGACTGCAGTTTATCATCCTACATCCTGCTCCTGCTTTGTGTCGTCCCACTCTCGCCCGCAATGAGCTGGCCACTGTTTTGCATCGGTTCTCGCCAGTGCAGGGCTCTATTTGAGGTACAAAACCACCTGTCATTGAATAAATGTAAGGTTCTGTTTAATGTGATACTGTGGAACATTCCATGCACAGCAATGGTATATCCATGGAAACGAGCAGTTGATCAGAAAAGTTACACCTTTAATATTTAAGCTCTGAAAGGTTGAATTCACATCTTGTATGACTCATTACAGATGCAAACTAAGCACTAAAGTGATTCATCTGCTTTTTATTTATTTATTGAAGCTCATGATTTTTAAGAATATTGTACATTTAGAAAAGTTTTAGTGGTTTAAATCTGCTCGTGGGTTATTCGTTTCAGTATTATTGCTTATCGTTTATTTAAAGTGATATATCAAACTTCAAAATCTGTTATCGTGACAGGCCTTACAAAGCTAAACTATTGTATTTAAGTGCTAAGATGGTGATAAATGAGCGCTCAAGAAACCAAGGAAGATCTATGTGGTTAATTAGGCGCACATATTTTGAGCTTGTTAATGCATTCTCTATTGAGCGCCAAGTCTCATTTACATGTTGTGCAATCAAAGGTCGGCTCAGTTCAGTGCTCCAACAGATCTAAAGAGAACGGCATAGAGCAGCACATGGCCTTTTATTGTGAGAAGCTGAGGTAAGAATATTAATAATTTGACTTAAATTGTCACCAAGATGCGTAACGGAAGCTCGGTGAGGCAACATTTTGGGTGCGTTCCAATAAAAAATGCTCCAAATTACAGTGGGGATTCTGAACAAGCCGCATAGACGATAATGATCTTTTTCATATAAATATAAGCAGGACATTTAGTCTCTTTTTAAAGGTGCATTGTGTAACTTTATTGGTGGAGTGTCTGTCATCTGCTTCAGTGGATATGTCATTGTCATCTGCTTAAAGTGTTTCACAGTATTGCATTAAATACTTTGACATTTTATAGCTCAAAAATACCTATAAAAATAACCATTTTGACTGTGAGCAAAGTTGCCTCAGACTCAGACTTATTTATTTGACAAAAGTTAAAACATGGTGAAATAGATACAATTAGAAAATAAGAAAACACATTCAATAGTTAACACTTAATTGATAAATAAAAAAGACTAAGTAATAGTTTACAGATAGAATTGGAATGTATTTAAGGTGGTTGTCAGGGAGAGAACACTAAGGCTGCCAATACTGCCAATACCAATACTGTCCTCTAGAAATGAACTGTTTACTAGCATTAGTATTATACATAGTTATTTACAAAGAAAAAAAAACACATCCAAAGATCTGACAGTAACTTGGTTTGGAAGGCCTAATGCCAAACTGTGAAACATTCAAAAGCAAGAACATGTCCATGAAGAAGAGTATTTGATGGACCCTCCACCAGAAAAGTCACACAATGCACCATTAACTTTTGAAAATATAGTATTGTATTGCAGTACACCTCTAAAATGCAGATTGAAACTTCATTCTATCAATACTAGACTGGATAAGTAGCTTATAGTGGCAATGTCCTATAGAGTTTATCTAATACTATTACTGTTGTATATATACCAGGACTGGGAATCACAGGGTCCCTCATAATTTGATATGATGCACAATACAATATCACCACAATATGGGGATACTTGCAATAACCCATATTACACGTGATACGCTGTAATATTTGTATTATTTTAGTTTCCATCCACTAAATAAGCAACAAAACTGTAGTGCTGTTACAAAAAAATTGCAAAGTGATACCAGAAAAATACTCTTAACAATATTATACCACCAAATTTAGTATCACAATATATCGATATGTTGATTAAAAAGAAAAAAAAAAGATGTGTGGGAAACTGTTGAGTTAATCCCATCAGTTTCTTAATACCCAAAGTTCCAATATCCAATGACAATAGTTGAGGGAATTTCTTGATGACTGATCAGCACTAGTCATCGTAATCTAATCTCTTTGTGATGAAGTATTCCCACTGATGAGGATATTAATCAAACATTCTTATAATACGGGTATGGTTTTGACACCCATGTACAATTTCAAGTGGTTTCTTTGGCTCCATATAGCACTACTGGAGGTGTTAATAGTATCACTCTTCTGCCATTTCCAACCGGATCTAATAATAGGCCCTGCTCATTCTGTAGGCTAATGCATGAATCACATTTGTCCACTCTCGGCTGAAACTGTATGGAAAAAAAAACAGCGCTCCCATAGGAAAAGCTATAAAGAAGGTAACCGAAACCTATTGTGTAAGGTAATTCTCTCTCTTCTTTTACATCACTCGCCATTTAGCGCGATCCATAATTCAAACTCTAGTGTCAATTATTCTTTTCATGCACGAAACCATTACCGCGCAGCCTCAAGCAAAACTGGCACTTGGCGGGCTGAAAAAGAGCTACATTTTATTTGATTAATTTTGGTATCACTGGGGGTATAACGCCGCACGCTGCTCGCCCAAAAAAAGAACAGTGTCACATTTCCTATAGAGGAAGCGAGCGAATCGTTTTCCCTGCACAATTGGAGCGGCGTCGCGCAGCTGTGGAGCCCCGAATCTCCTTGTCATCCCTAAACAATACAACATCGCCTCGGAATTGGCCCGCCGACTCTCCAGGTGTGCGAGGAGAAGCGGAGAAACCGAGATCTTCCCCGGGCAATTTGGCGATCGGGTTTCGAGCGCGCTTTGTGCTGAGGGGTGACTATAGTGAGGGCACGTCTCATGACTAAGCCTGTGCGGAGCGGTCGGGGCACAAATTACCGGTTGGCCTTGTAACCCTGCCATTAACCCGCCCACCTCAATGCCAGTGTAGTAGTCGTGCAGCGTGTAGGGCGCTGCCTCCTCAGCTTTACTGCCCTGTCCTCGGGGTGCACTTTATTTGACGCATATTTCAACATGCATTACGAGCTTCTGTGTTACGTTTAAGGGCGGATTTAAAGTTGCACAATGGTTGAGGGTTAAATAAGACATTTAAAAGCATTATTGCTTTATCTAGAATGCCCCAAAGTATTAAGGCATTAAACTCTAGGCCCACAATGCCTCGAGGCCAAGTTATTAGAGCTAAGATCGGGTCTAAAAAATCCAGCCCGACCCGACCCGCGGGTATTAAAGCCCGACCCGAGCCTGACCAATTAACTTGATTTGCAGCCCGAAGCAAACCCGAAACAACAGCAGCAGCAGTTCGTCCTTAAGACTCTAGCGGCACTTTAAGAGAGACAAAGAAGAACAAGAACAGGTGGATAATAGACAGAGACAGGAAGGAGTTCTTTGAATTGTCATTGTAAGAGTTTAGTACAGTACGTTTTGTGATGAGGCCACTTCTGGCTTTTTTGCGAACCACGGTCTCTCGAAGCCAACGCAAGTTCCTGTAGCCTCTTCAATTAACAATTTGAAGCTTTTCCACACCTCACTCTTACCGCCGGTGCGTCTTTGTCTTTTCAGTTCTCCTGACTTTAGTTTGTCCTTAATTTTTTGATCCTCCATATTGATGTCAGGTCAAAAATGATGCAAACTTGCGGAGGGGAAGATTATTAAGAGGGCGGCGTTCACGAGCACAGAGCAAACTCTGGCTCTGCTCCTGTTTAGTAGTTAAATAGTAATTACAGCACCTTCTCTGTTTTGTCCAAATTATTTATTTAAAAACAAGTATTCCTTAGTTTAGTATCCACACATCGTTTTAGTATACATTTTTATAAACATATATTTATTAAAAAAAAGTCAGCGAGAGAGAAGCCCGACCCGACCCGACCGAAACGTAATGATTGACATTTTAGGTTCGGGCTTGGGCTCAAGATCTTAGCTCTACAAGTTACAGGTCAGGTCTGTGAAAACACGAGCAACAAATGCAACAATGATGAGTTCAATACTGATTACATTGTTCCATACTGTTAAACCTTTCATGCAAAGCAATAATATCTCCATGGAAACAAGTTTGAGGTGGATCCCCTACCAGAAAAGTTACACAGTGCACCTTTAAAGCACACATCAGAGAGTTTAACCATGTGATAGTACTTTAATTCACCAGATGTTATATTTGGAAGCGCATGTTTTACCAGTTTTTAATCACTTATTTTTTATATTTATGCCATTTTGCTGATCATCGCCACTGGCAAACACCCACCGCTCTCCAATTTGATTTTCTTAATCTGCGATACACATTTGGCAGCGTCACAGCGTCATTTTGGTACAATTAATAACATAATAATGCACTGGTGTCATATATTATAGCACAAACACAAGCACAATAAGTCGTCTTTAACTTATCTATAGAAAGAGGCGAAGTAAGGTCAGATCTGAGGAGCGACGACCCTGCACATTCCATGCAAATTAGTGACATCTTTATGAAGGCAGAGACCGAGTATTTCTACATAGACAGAAATCACATATCAATTTGATAGTATAATCCTTTCTAATCCTTTTTACCAATTCAAATTTGGGGCTGACACAAAAATATATTGGCTTATGTAGAACCCAGGGTAGCCGAGTTTAATTGGTATAAAAAGTACATATTCACATAAAAGAACTTCAGCGCGATGGAAATTGAAATCACCCAGAGATAGTAATGAGAGTAGAGATTTCAAACACCATTTTTAAACCGCTGTGAGGAGAAATCAGAGAATAGGCAGGATATTGAAGCGTTATCTATTCTTCTTGTTAGCGTCTTAATTGTGGAATGTGTAAATGTTCAGCTATAACCGAGGGCCACACTCTCGTTCTTTTTAACAGGGCGTATTGCAGCTTCTTGGCCCCTTTTAAGAAAACACTAGGAAACAAGTGGGTTTAGGGAGTGCACATTTTCTCTTGTATCCGCTCCCATGCATCAAACTGTCTTCTGGCCACTCGAGTCTCCACGAAACGCAATAGTTTGTCTAAATTTTCCTCCACATACCGGACTATTTCATCTTTTAAAACGTTATCAATAGCCTATTATACACATTTCTCTGTCAGTG
>KN499938.1:16041-45282 GCA_000787155.1 Scartelaos histophorus | reverse complement strand
AACAACAACAACAACAACAAAACAAGAACAAAAAATCAAATCTAAAACGGTATAAGCAACTCAACAAAGGGCTCAAGCTATATTAAAACAAAGAACACAAGAAATAAACTATAACAATGAGGATGATAATTATTACTATTTCCCTAACACCAGTGAGCAAATATTCCACTTCCTATTATGCTCCAACAATTTGTTATTCTCCATGGCAATTATTTTTTTATTGCTTGATTGTGAATTATGTTTTTAAGGTATTAGGTACTAAACATAAATGTGATATTGTTGAAGGCTTAAAAATAAAAATCTTTCCTAACAAAGTAATTATATTCAGCTCACTGGCCGTACCAAAGATCGAACAGAAACTTGGCAACATGAGGACAAAAATACAACGTGTGAAACAGGTCTTCCTCTTCCTCCTCAAGGTTCAGTTCCTGCCATTTAGATATTTTTTGTTTCAGTAATTTTATTTTAATAAAAAGTTGTTGAAATATTCTCAAATACAAGTCTTATCTAAGAGTATTATTATGATTATGATTATGATTATGATTATGATTACAGAAATTATATGATGTCACTTCTGACAGCATCTTAAGCAAAACTCCTCAAATCTAGTCAGGAGTATGATTATTATTATTATTATTACTAATTCTTTCCTTATGGATCTGTAATAAGTTTTAGTGGGTATTGAGTATGAAATATGACCTTGTTGGGTTTGTCAATGATAAAGGGGGACGGGGTAAAGGGAAAAAGATGACAACCCAGTAGTAAATAAGATAACATTTGAAGTACTTAATCCTGATGGGTACATTATATATTCAGAACGCTATGGAGATCCTCATGCATCTCTATAGATCTACATATTCCTTATGCTAACGGCACTTGTGCTATGTCTCTAATAACATAGACAGTTTGAAAAGGAGGGCCAAGTAATGAGTCACTCGGATGAATCACTCTTCAAAAGGATATGGAAATGGTTGAACCAGTGGCAAATACAAAAGAGAAGAATTTTATGGAGATTAATATATGCTCAAAATGCATTTATAATCTACAGATGGTTAGTAATAGAGGAGTTTCAGATTGTAAAACGTCCACTTACCAAGGATGTGCTAAAATAAGCATATTGCATATAGTGGGACTTAAATGTATAAGAAGAAGCTGCAGTAATAGCAATGATGTAGCAGCGGCTGTAGTACTTGCCAGAAGTACAACGGAAAGGGTACTATAGCTCTCCATAGTATTACTAAAAGTGGAATTACCTGTAAATGTAAATGCAGACAAATGTTACCTGTATTGAAGGCAACTTTTATATTGTAAAAACTATACAAAGTCATCCATTTCACCATCCTTCAAAGTGTGGGTCAATGATATCCTGTCATTGATACAAATGGAAAAACTTAGATCCCTACAGACCTGCTGAATGAACACTATTTTCAAACACTGGAAATCCATTTCTTTCTCACCTTGAAGAAGCAAAATTTGAATAGAAGTGTACCCATGCCACAGTCACTTTTCTACCATTGTATTTTTCTTTTCTTTTCAGAAGCACCTGAGCCATGTTTTTTGTGATACTGAAAAAAAATATATTGAAAAAAAAAAAAATCAAAATGACACTTCTCAAATTTTTCTCGCTCCTATGGGGAAATCACCACTGCACTCACACTTCCCTCTTCTGCTTCTATAAAATTCTACAGTTATATTATTATATTAGGATTTTATGATATTGAAAAACAATATTGAAAAAATAAATATGAAAAACTATATGATTTTTCTCAAATAGTACAAGTTTTAAATCTGTATTAAACCTTTTTTTCTGCTCCTATAGAGACATCGTCACATCACTCACACGTGGCCTCCTCCTGCCCCTCCTCTGGCTCTATAAACCTCTACAGTAATGAACTGGTCTGCATTGGAGGCCCTCATCAGTGGGGTCAACCAGTACTCCACAGTCTTCGGCCGCGTGTGGCTGTCTATGGTTTTCGTCTTCAGGGTGATGGTGTTTGTGGTGGCAGCTCAGAGGGTCTGGGGGGATGAAAGCAAAGACTTTGTGTGCAATACAGCGCAGCCTGGGTGTAACAACGTGTGCTACGACCACATCTTCCCCATCTCCCACATCCGCCTGTGGGCTCTGCAGCTCATCTTTGTCACCTGCCCGTCCCTCCTGGTGGTGGGACATGTGAAGTACAGGGAGAAGAAGGACATGCAGTACGCAAAGTCACACAAAGGAGGACATCTGTATGCGAACCCTGGGAAGAAACGAGGAGGGCTGTGGTGGACCTATCTGGTTAGGAATAATTACTACTGTTCCTAGTGTAGTGATACTGGTAAACTGAACTGAAGTTGCATTCTTGGTGATAAGACATGAAACATAACTCAATTGGTTTAGCATCAGTGTATTTAGCTTACAGTTTGCTTCAGGCCTGAAATTAGAATATTTTTTCCCAAATCCTTTCATAGGTTGTGACAAAAAACTGTACACTTGCATAGGTTTTCAAGATAGAGGCATCTCTTCTTGCAGCCCTATTCATGTATCCAGTTTTGTGACCAGCAGCAAATGATATTGTCTTTTGAACCACCAAGGCCATTAACACCAAGATAAAACAGATAAAACACCAAATAACACACTAAAGATCACACATTACTTTGTTGAAGAAGACTGTTAACTTTTCTGACTATTCCACTTGGTAAGGGTGCATACATGGATAAAATAGCTAAACTATAATTTCTCTTCTCTCTTTCTGTTACCACAGGTAAGCCTGGTGTTCAAAGCGGGCTTTGACGCTGGCTTCCTTTACATCCTCTACTTCATCTATGAGGGCTACGACATGCCTCGCCTGTCCAAGTGCTCACTGGAGCCGTGCCCCAACACTGTGGACTGCTTCATCTCCAGGCCCACGGAAAAGAAGATCTTCACTCTCTTTATGGTGGTGTCTTCTGCTGTCTGTATTTTCATGTGCATTTGTGAGATGATTTACCTGATCTTCAAACGTATTGTGAAGTTAATTAAGAGGAAGCGAGAGGCAGAGGAGAAGCTGTTTGCTGAAAATCACGAGATGAAACCACTGGCACCTCCAAAGTCTGAGTTTATGTCCAAAACTTCAATCCGAGTGGATCCAACTCTGTCCATTCACACCCTTAATAATATCGAGGAAGCGACTGCAAATCTGAAAGACATACAGAAAGACTAATGCACTTGACTTATGCCGCACTTAAACAAGCAAATGCTCAGTTTTCCTGTCAGTAGCAGGAATTGATGTTTCAGGTACTTTTGAAATAATTGTTATATTTAATAAAGAGTTTTATATTTATATTAATGTATGGGAAGGTGTACTTGTATGCACAAATTTGCTAGGGTAGCTTACAAAGGATTTTCTTTTTTTTTTTTTTTTTAAACAAATGAAAGGTCCACTGGGTAATGCACTTGCCATAGATCCTTTACAAGTCATAGCAATGTAATTTTTATGCAAGCTGTACGTTTCTCAGAAGGCTGCCATCTGATGTCAATACAGGTGTGGAAAATATGGTGTGCCAAATAAAATGAATGCACAAGAGAATGGTGATAAAACGTGTCTGTGTACTGTGGCTCTTTGTAATGCTCTCAACCTGCATGAATGAAACATAGGTAAGTTTTGTGTCGGAAATATGTACCTTTCAATCATCTTGACGTGAAACCTCTGCAGACTTCGTCACGGCTTTTCCACTGTCCTGTCGAATCAGGCGCGAGCGCTGAGGGTGCGGCTTTTGACGGACCCGGAAATGCACCAATAACTTTGGGCGCAGTGATACTGTGTTTTACGCATGAGTTTACGCCTTCATTTCCAAAGTTTATATCGGCTAATATGAGTTTTCATTACGGACAGGTATTGTACGTTTCTCATTGTTTTCTCCCTGATTTAGAGGGGCGATCTTCTTACGGATGTTAATGTTGTCAGAGTAAAGAGGTCTGTGTGCTAATGATGCTAAGTTGTGCGCAGTCATTTGTGGGTAAAACGCTGTAAAACATCGTGTTGAATTAAAATGTCTTTTTCATTTTTAACAAGTTATATTGAATAGCTTTTAAGAAAGATCCTGCACTTAAACTGATTTAGTTGTTGACCTCAATTGCTTGCCCGGCTTTGGATGTATTTCCTTTCATCATCCTTTTTTCCCCCATGTTATCCAAGGGTTATGCTGGAGGCAACAACCCGCCTGGCGCTCCGTACGGCAGAGGCAGTGGTCCCTATGCGCCCCCGCCGCCCCATGCTCCTTATGGAGGAGGCGCACAGCCACCCGGGGCGCCCTACGGTGGAGGTTACGGTGTTCCGGGACAAGGAGCTGCTTACGGACAGGGACCCCACGCTGCCCCCGGTGGACCCTACAGTGGGTATGGAGGACAGCATCACGGGGGGCATTATGGGCACCATGCTCCACAAGGTAGACCATCAGGGGACATTGATCTTGATGATACTTCTTTCACATATACTTTTGGATTCATTTCATTTCTAATTATTAGTTGGGCTGCTATTCATTTGTTTGGTTTTCTATATTGTGTAATAATGCCTGTTAAAATCAAGATAGCTGGTACCTGGTAAATAGTAACTACTATGAAAGAAAACTATATATTGATCCATAAACAATATGCACAATTAATAAATAGACCTGCGCTTTGTATATTCTGAATCATAATGTGAGTCATGTCAAGAACTGCAAGGTTAGTCACAAGTCATAGTATTCCTCCATCACTCGTACCCTGAGTCCATTTACTAGCTACATTTCTTAGATGTGAAAAGTCCAATAGCTTTCATTTTATTTTTGATGTATTCACTGGTAATATACTTCAGGCCTCTGTCCATGAGGTCAACGTTACGGGACTTTTTATAATTACAGTGTAGTGGGATTGATTTGTCTGTCAGCTGATTTTGCCGACTCAGCACTTTCTAAGCAACAAAGGCAAAATATTAACTAAAAGAAATATGTATTACTTTATGGGATTTTTGGCTGACTGTGTTTAAACTCCTTCAGCTGTCAGACCTTCTAGTAATCAGTCCTCACTCACATGTTATTATTTATTATATTGTATTATTATTGTTATTTTTTACATTAGACATTTTTATATATTCTATTTCTGTAAGAGATTTCAAAGTCTACTTGGGGAAGCTTCATTTAATTAAATTTAGTTTTCTAATTCTATGCTTGAAATTACTTGGAATATTAAATGAAATGTATGTCATGTCTTTCTACTAATATGCTCCCTCTCACAGGTAATGTTCCCCCCGGCATAAACCCTGAGGCTTACCAATGGTTTCTGAGCGTAGACTCAGACCGCAGCGGCTACATCAACATGAAGGAACTGAAGCAGGCACTGGTCAACTCCAACTGGTCTGCCTTCAATGATGAAACCTGCCTAATGATGATCAGTAAGTCATAAGCTACTGTAGATTATTCTTGTTTTATTTATGTTTAAATGACACACTACTTTGCACTAGAAACTCATAGTAATGAGCAAAAGTTTGCATGCATTAAAACTGTAACATGTTGTTGCTTTGTTATAGAAAAAAATACATGTTAGCTCCTGTTGTGAAAATGATATTTCTCTTTCGTGACTCCTTGTGTAACCTTGTGGGTTTCCTCAGGAGAACTGATTTCTAAATTGCCACTGGTGAAGTGTTGGGTGTTCCCCAATATATGGAATATAAACACTATTCTAATACAACATTTGTTTTGTAATATGTCTGTTGCTTCATATAATACATTAAATTAACTAACATAATCTACTTTTTGTTTGCCATTGAGAGGCAGTTATGTCAGACTGACTCGTGCCTGTTGAACTGAGGGTTAGTTGTACAATTACCCTGACATTCCAGTCCATCAGACAGTGACTAATGTTTTAGTAATGACAACTCCAACTGACTTGGGCCATTAGATTAAACTAGAGCTTTACATCACCGAACAAACAAGGCATGTTGTTATCAACAAGCACATGCCTATCAGGCTGGAGGCTAAATACCAAGAAGACAGACAGAAGACAGAAAGAAACATCTAAGGGCCTCGGATGACGTGGGAGCAGAAGCGTTTAAGCATCTGTTGAACATATTTTTATTCATGTATTTTTCAGACATGTTTGACAAGACAAAAACAGGACGCATTGACATGTTTGGCTTCTCGGCTCTGTGGGACTTCATGCAGCGATGGAGGGCGCTGTTTCAGCAGTATGACAGAGACCGGTCTGGGTGTATCAGTGGAACAGAGCTACATCAAGGTATTTGAGCTTGAGGTTTTTTTTTTTACTTGCTATATATATTTACTCTTACACTTAAAGGTAACTTTTCTGGTGTGAGTTCCACCACCCGTCTGTGGAGATAGTTATTATTTTGCCTAGAATGTTCTGCAGTATGGCTTTAAAATGTTCCCTGAAAAGCATGCATTCTTGGTGCCTCTCCACAAATTTCACCTGTAATGTGGTGGGGCCACCTCATTGTCTCCATGGTGAGGTATAAGTTTAATGCTTTACTGTCAAACAATTTAGGCAAAGCAATGACATTTCCATGGATATTACCAGGTGGCAGAACCTCTAAGTTACATACTGCATCTTCTAAGAAGATCTATCCCAGTTATCTCACATTTAGGCAACTGGAGTATAGACAAAACACAATGTAGTAACAAGGCAGTTGTGTGGAGCTTTACTGATTTTTGTATTTTTCTCATGCATTTTCATATTTTCATATTTATTTATTTGTATATGGTTTGGTTCTGATCTGACTTTTATAGTGCAATACAGCAGATTAAATTATGACTAATGAATTGAAATTTGGCTAACTAACCCTATTGCTTCCAAATATTTGTTTTTTTAATACTCTTTATTTTTTTTGCCCCAGCTCTTGCACAGATGGGCTACAACCTGAGTCACCAGTTTGCAGAGACGCTGGTGAGGCGGTTCAGTGTTCGTGGCATGCGGCCCGGGATTCAGCTGGACCGCTTCATTCAGGTGTGCACCCAGCTCCAGAGCATGACTGACGTCTTCAGGGAGAGAGACACCAACCGCTCTGGCAACATTCGCATGAACTATGAGGACTTTTTAAGTAGTGCCATTACCAGACTCATGTGATCATTCCGGAAACTCAAAGTTTACAGTCACAGCGATATTTGCTGTGAGTGACATTGCTTGATGCTCTAGGTAAAACACATGATTGCCAATACATTTTAGAATTTGCACATTTCCTATTCTGGGATGCCAAATAAGGTCACAAGGCCATTCTGTTTTACATTCACTAGTTCAGTGGTTTCAAACCTTTTTAGTTTCAAGTACCTCTTAGCTGTGTCTCACACCTCTAGTACCCCTCAATTTATGCACTAGGGCTAATGATTAACTAATTGATTATTTAACCCTTCTTTTTAATAATATGGATGTCCAAAATCCTTCAAAACATTCTTAAGAATGTAAAAATGGCTTTAATATAGAATGTTATATTCAAATACTATTCAATTTCATTTTCTTTTAAATTCTGAAATCATTCCAAGTACCCCCGGGTAAGTGCTGTCTTACCCCTGGTTGGGGAACAAAGCTATTGTGGACAGTCCTTTGTGTGCTTATGCTATATCATTATAATTTCTTTAACTGCCTGTATGATTTCTAATGTAATACTGTACTTGTTTACCCAAATCTCTGTGGGAATGGTCTGGCTGTAAAGGTTCTATGCAATATGCCTTACCTTTGAAATATGTGCTTTCAGTTCCCTTCTCTTTCATACTTGAATTTTGTATGTTTGTTTTGTTACATCTTCATAAAACAAAGATATGCATATGGACAGTACCTTAATCAGTTCTACCAGCAGCCAACCTAATTTACATATAAAAATATATTTAAATAGTATATTATAATATGAATAAATTGATAGCTCATATGCTGAATATAGATTAAAAGACCATGCTTTTCTAACCTTTGCCTGTTGCCAACATTAAACTAATGCTTTTTGTAATCATTTAGCAACATTATTTTTGTAATATGGACAATAAATCATATATATATCTATGCTTCAAGTACTGCCAAAGTGTATTTAAATTTTGCTGAAGGTTTACAAATATACATTTTTAAACATAAAATGGTGCATATGTCTTACACTATTCAAGGCTTGTTAAAATTAAGATTAATTCAATTGATCACCACTGCTTTGTCCAACAGTTTTTAATTTATAAAATTTGAGTACACCTTTGATCAAAAACAGTCCTACTTGCTTCAGATTTTTATTTTCTTTTAAACATCTAAAAGGGTGTGTTGCTCTAAATCCATTTCACCAATAACGAATCAGATGAAATGATTCTGGTATGATCATTACGAAGTCTCAAAGAGGTAGTGGCACTAATTTGTTTACCCCTGGGGGTGAGCACACACTTCCATATTTCATTGGATTTGCCAGTTCTAACCCTCGCATGAAGGACTGAGTGTGAAACCAGTAAATGGGAGAAGATTAATTTATTCATTTTAATTATATATCTATCTTGTCCTATCTCGTTCAGTTTAAATATGCTTTATTATGGCTATTTACAGATGTACAACGTGCAGTTGCGCTTTAAACTGACACTACCTCATTTTCGCCAGCAGATGGTAGTATAAACAAAGAGGAGAATGTCTTGATAGCAGAAGGACTTGTTTAAACCAATCACCGACAAGATTAACCGGAAGTCACGTTGTGCCGCTAACTGCTATCAACCTCTATGCTATCAACGTGCTAGCGGTAAAGGTGAGGAGAATATAATTAACACTGGAATTAAAAGTCAGAATTAGGATGATTGTCAAAATGTTTGCTGTAACGTCGATAAGGTTTAATATGGGTGCATATGCATATTATTGCGTTGAGAAATGGCTTTTGCCTTCTCATACTGACTTCTATCTCAAGGACTGGAAATGACTTTGAAATGCTCTAAACATAAAAAGTTCTAAAATACATAGCTAATATCTAATGCTGAAACCCTGTGGTAAACTAGTATTATCTGCTAGTTACGGTTTTGGCCCAAGCTGCAGTATAACTTGAAATATGTTGGATTTAATGGTAACTATGAATGTGCCATGTTACAACACACACACTAATTAACAGTTACACAACTAACTTAGTAAATCTTTAATAGTGTTCACTGATCTTAAATTGAAGCCTCCAAACAGCAGTTTTTAATAGTTAACTAATATTGTAATATAATAGTGTTCATAGGTACCATAATAATATTTGATCCTATATTTCTTCAGGTGTCAGATCTTCAAAGCAGCATTGGCCAGGCAGGATCTGAGTGCAGACATGTGGCCAGTGTTGTGGACAGCGATGCGGACATATGCCCCGTACGTCACTTTCCCTGTAGCTTTTGTGGTTGGAGCGGTGGGCTACCATCTAGAGTGGTTTCTCGCTGCACCACCTAAGGTTCGAGAGGAGAAGGGGATTCTAGAGCTGAGAGAAGAGAGGAAGCTGCAAGAGCAACTTGGTAAAGATAGCACCCAAGTACTGAGCCTAAAGGAGAAACTAGAGTTCACTCCAAAAGCGGCTTTAAACAGAAACCGATCAGAGGAGAGCTAACCCCTGGACTGGGATTCTGGTATAAGCTACTGGATGCTGAGATGGCACACTGATGATGGACAAAGAGTGAATGGACCAAGTTTCCATCTTGACTTTATAAGCTGTAGGCCAGTGAATTAGCCCTCAGAACCTGTGCTCCTCAATTAGGTGTTTACTGTGGTTTGTGGCTTTCATACAATTTTAATAGGTATCATATAATGTTTTCAATAGGCTTCCAATCAACAGTTAAACATGATATTTACATTTATATTGTTTTTAAACACATCAAAATTAGTTTTCTGGATCAGAAAGGAAGTCATCAAATCTTGAGAAACTGTTTTTGGATAATTATAAATGGATAGAATTTCTAGGAGAGCCCAGCTTTAAATATCCTAAAGATTCAAATGTTCAGTGTCCTGCAATACAATGGAACAGTTTATGGGTTGCGGAACTATATATTTTGACTATAAATGGCCATGTAGATCTTATTTAATGGCCTTTTCAATTTTCACTCTGTGCTTTGACTCCTTAAATAGGAGCATGTTGTGTCTTATACATGACTATGGCATGTGAGGATTTCCATGTTTCATACCAGTCGTATGTTTCCTTTCATGTCAGTGCACTTTGTATTGTTCGCACATTATCCTGAACATGAAAGTGAAACCCTTTTGACAGTTCTTGTTCTTTTATCTCATGTAACTCCTGCTCCTGGAATGTGAACTAATATGGCTTCAGTGTGGGAGGTCTCAGGAAGTTTAATCTCCTTAATGCCATTGTCCTTAGATTGACAGCCTACTTTTGCTGTACAATGCATGGTATTGCACATTATAGTATTTAAGAATTGTGTCAAGCATAAAACACCATTTGCTGAAACATTGCTTAATTTCTCTGTTTGATTTGGTGCCAAGCTGGGCTGGAATTTTAGGAAGGAAGAAGTGTCTTTTCAGGAAGCCTTTAATAATGAAACATACAGTGCGGTTATTAATGAGCAAGTCATTGTACTTGAACTCTTTGACCAGAAAGACTTGTTTTGGCAATGAGCTAAGCGCTTTTGTTTAAAGGTTGTTGTGCTTCCCTGAAAAGGTGGCAGTAATTAAGTTTGATTGATCATTGACTTGTCATCTAGTCATTTGTCTGATGGTATTTCCTAGGCACATGTTCATGTTTTTTAAGGTATCGGTCCCTATCGCAGTTAACTAAATAAAACCAAAATGTAATTTATTTTCAGTGGGAAAATGTTCCGATGGAAACCCATGAATACTATCTGATGTCAAAAATGCAATGAAGGTACTTCTTAGACGAGTTTACCTCCCCGTTCTTGAGGGCTGATAACGTTTATTCTTGTATACCACTACTAATTAAAACTGTTGAAAATAATTCTTTGGGTTTCAGGGCAGGTACCTCCTGTAGTAGTAATAACTACATACAAATATTATTAGTAAATAGTACTGCTATTGTAAAAATATACAGTATACATGGGCAATTACAACATATCTTCTACAACATATCTTCTAAGTGACTGCGACGAACTCCTTACACCAACAGCATTCAACATAGACATGAGACATGTTTATGTGTGCGTCCCTCCTGGGGGCTCAAACAGGACAGGTCAGCCTTGGAACAATGGCCCAGGACTGACTGGTCAGATCTGGACAGGAGTGTGGGAACCAGGCAGAGACGCTCCTGGGAAAGGAACAGGGATGTTGTGAGGTGAGCCATTGTTTTTGTAGATGATATTCTGATGTTGGGTGTGGCTGATGCTCAGACTTAAGGACCACATCAACATCCTGAGTGGTTTGAGACGAAACAGGCTCAGTCAGGTTGGTGGCAAAAGATTAGGCAAAAAAAAGTTGATGATGCCAGTATGTTTTAGGTATGGTATCACATAATAAAATGTAATAATTATACTGTTTTAACAACCTGTACAGAGCTTTGATAAAGCAAATCACCTTACAATATAACTTGAAATAGCTTAACTAGAAATACTTAATAAAGGTTTTATATTTTTAATTGAGTGACATCTAATGAAGTAAATTCTAGACATGACTTAACATAATATAAACTATTCCACAATGTTTCCATAAGTTTTAACATGGCATAGCATTGATATAGCAATTTCCCTTACAGTAGGACTTCAATTGGCTTATTTAGAAGTAAAAGTAGCTACCTACTACTGTACTTTCTACTTCATATTTAATCAAGTAAAAGTAAATTATGACTGAGAATTAATTCAAAAAGTATTTGATCTCTATTTTCTGAGTAAATGTTTGGAAATAACTAGGTTATATTGATGGAGTGAGTGAGATATATATATATATATTTTTTTTAATGCAACTGTGAACCAAATATTTTACTATTTTGTGAAATATATATTTCTGTTCAAATATTGGTCCTCATAATATTTGATGTGTTAGACAAATTTGGGAAGAAAGAAACAGCTGTGTGTTACTTTAGTTTCACACAATGGGGGTCAATTAAACAATTCAGAATGTATCTTTCTATAAATGTAAGGCTTTAATGTTGAGTTCAGGGCAGGTTTTGTTGACACAACTTTTCTTTATGTTTTTTTCCTACAATGGTCCTAAAGCTTTCCTTTGTCCATTTGTTTTCTCAGATCGCTTCAAGTGATGACATCCTCTTCCTTTACAAATCCCTGGACTACAGTTATTCTATATTGCACTTCCTGTACATCATATCATCAAGGATAGGTCTGTAGTTTAAAGGTGCACTATGACATTTTTCTAGAAAAGGGTCGGTATGGCAGTATGGCATTAAATTTATCTTTCAACCTGGCAACAAGCAAATGATGTAGTTACAAGTCAGATCTATGGAAAAGTAACTTTGCTGGCACTTCTTGTTTTGACCGATACAAACACTCATAATTGAATGAATGCGAGATAGCTGAGTTTAAAACCATACAGTAAAATATTCAAAACAAAGGCAATGACATCTCCTTTGAGACCAGGAGGTCGCGTACCACCAGAAATGTGCTTGTTCACTGTAGGATTTCTGAATTCTTTTGATTTCAGGGAAAAATGGTGCCTCGGTGGTACTTGTGTTCCAGTGTTTTCGTTTCTCAATGAATATGTTGTGTTCTAAGTGCATATTTATCCAATCAACCCTTGAACCGCAGCTCTTGAGCTCTCCTCACTGGTCTATCTTCGTCTATTCCCTCATCTGTCATTAATCTGATATCAGGCTCAATGCCACGAGGGAGTAGGCACCAACAATGTAACAAAGCCCACCGCAGCCTCATTGTCAGCTCACAATCCCAAGTGACTATTCCCCAGAGAGCACAATACTGAAAGAGGAAGCAGATACAGACCCACTTCCTGTCCAGTGATTATATTTAGAGGCCAGTCGAACCATTGTGTTATTCACCAGCACATAGAAGCCAAATCAAATACTGGGTGCCCATTATGACAATGTTTTGGTTTCAGACTGAGTCGTGTGTCAGTACTGTGCAGATAATAATAATAATGGAAATAATAGCGCTATAAGGTTGGAGAGGCAATTCCATTGTAAAATTGATGTAGGGTTTGTAACTATGTCCTCATTTAAACAAGTGCACAATCTTGTACATTGCTGTGTGCTTTAAAGTGATTTCAGACCTCATAAATGACTTTCCCAGTGATGCGAGCGCCTGGTTTCTGAACTAAAGTGAAAGAATGGCATTCATTGCCATATCTGGTCAACACACATTACATGTTGCAACAGCAGCAAATATAAGAATTAGTAGAATATGTGCTACTACAACTATGGGACTGCTACATTTACCTTTGCTACATTAAACACTAAAGTTAAAATTTATGCAGACATAATTTTTCATGGTGGATTTAGATCTACAATGTACAGCAATCATTTTCTAGACAATGTCAACTGTGACATCTTTGACATATTCAGATGACTGTATTTATAACACTTTGGCCTATTGCTGTGTGTAATCAGCACCATGCTGCTTTAGTATATCCCACGTCACCAACAGAATTAGGAAATGTATCAGCAGTAATCTCAACAATGCCAGGAAAATGGCTGTGATGTTGAAGCGATATGCACACCTCCTCCATACATGGTATAGCCTACAACTTGACTTATAAAAGCATATTCTACTTGCTGTATTACATTTTTATAAAGTGGTACTTTGCCACCAAATAAATTTCAACTTTGTATTGTCAAATGTATTAAAATAAAGAAAGGTTAAAAAAAAAAAAAAAAGCCCCCCTTTTCTCTCTGAAGCAACAACACTGCTGTCATCCTGTGCCAATGTTGTCAGAATGTTACACCAAAGGGCACCAAGATTGGCTAAGACTTGGTGTTCCATGACCTTCCTGCTTGAAAAAACACACTCTTGCTATCACATGGGCCCCAAAGGGCCAGTTTTGGAACCCCACCCACTCAGACTGTCAGCACACAATCTACAATACAAAACAGGCAAGTGTGCGCGTGCTTATTAAGTGCAGTTCCAGCCAAATTATTCTTTCATCGCTGTCGGCAAGTCTCTCCTTAACACTATAGGTGGCCCAAAACAAAGCCAGAGTGAAATCAAACTATAAAACATCTAATAGGTATCATACAAACATTTCATTGTCCATCAGTTTTATTAGAAACCTTGATGCTCCTCATTAACCTTTTTTTTTTTTACCATAGAAATGACTGGTAACTATAAAGCTTGTTTAGTAAACTTGCAACAGTAGATCACAGTAGAGGATTTGAAAATGTCTCTATTGGTGGTATTATTTTCTGGCTTCTATCAAGGGCACTCCACAAACCAGATGAGAAGTTTTAACTTGAAATTTTGGCCGAATTCAGCTTGTTTGAACTTGTACAGGCAAATAACTAGATCGCTCTAAACCTCACGATCAAAACACAATTGTAAACAGCTTTTAAATGGATCAGTTCCATTGCTTGATTTTTTTCGCTTACCAGGTTGTCAACATGAGGCTCGCTGGTGCACCCCTCTGTATCCCTGCTATTCCCAAACCCATTATACTTGTGAGTGATTCAGTGCCTCAGCAGAGTGACAGTATTAGTATTAGTAAAGTGGGATACAACCTGAAATGTGGGTTCCTCAGCAAACCAAAAACCTTTTTACAAAATACTGCATGCAACCAACTTTATTTTGTTTCTATCTTCAATAATACTGCAGTTTGCCACATACCTGAAATACTACTTATACTTTTCTACTACCTTATTTGTTTTGATTTCACTTATTCTTCTATTTTCTGTTTCATTCACACTTGTTTAACATACATCCTGCATATATAGATTTCCTCTCTCAGACTGAAAACAACTGGTAATGTTATGTGATAATGCTCCAGGAGGTACTCCACTGTGTTTTTAAACTTTGCTAGAATCATTTGAATGGCTGTTAACTTGAAAACCGCTACTTCATGACATCACAAGGTGGAACAGAGCATTTTGAGCTTTGGAGATGTAGATTATAAAGGATTACTCTAACATGTGAATGAAACAAAACATAACTGCAGGAATGTTTTTGATGAGGTAACAACAATATAAAATGACTTAAAGCTCACTTTAAGAGTCAATTTTGTGTAATATAGGACCTTTAAATTTCACTGTGAGTGTGAGAAAGGAATACAACTGTTATGTGATGAAAATCAGATATGGACACATGCTCACACAAGAATGAGTCATTTATTTATTTCAGATAATAAATATAGATTATTTTCAAAAATATGTCTTAAATACAAATCATATAGGTGAATAGCTTTTGTACCTTATCAAGTCCATCTAACACTACATGGTTCGTTTCCATTGTCTTTGGAAGAAAATTATGCAATGGCTATTCTCACATGGTTCCAGATTTCTGCGGGTGAAAGGGAACACATGATTGTGAGTGAGCTTGCATGCATGCACTCATTAAGCTGTACGACAGGGTCCAGAGCCTACTGGGACATTCCTCTGTGGACACAAGAACCATGGGAAAGAGGGGGGTTCAAACTACAGTGCAAGTCTCAGAGGGGCCGACTGCTCAGTGTGGAATAATAAAACAACAATAATGACCAGGCCATTTGATGTGGTCATTTGTCCAAACACAATCACTAGTACGTCCTGCTGCTGTTCCAGCCTGAGCTTATTTACTCTTGGTAACATTGAGATCAGATTAGAAGTTTAGGCATAAATGTAATTCTATGACATTAAATTGAATGTCATAAAATCAAGAGTAAATCAAGAGAAAATGCAATGCAAGTTCAAGATTTAATTGTATGAAAAATAGTATGTTTGGGTCTTTTTAATCAAGAGAGCCTGTCCTCTATAAGTATGAAGGAAGTTGTTTGGAGCTAAGGATAAATTGAACATTTGTTTTGTGTTATATTGATCTAATGTTTATTTTCAGGAAATCAAAAGCCTTTTATTTGCTTTTAATTAGACCAAATAAAATGTGTCTGATTACTTCGGTCTGATTATTTTTTTGTCATATTGCCTAGTCATCCAATAGATAGTCCTTAATACATAGTTCATGTAGTTAAAATAAAAAGAAGTTATTCAGAACTTTGTGATTTTATCAACTGGGAAAAATTCACATCAGGATTTGTATTGTTCCCCATGTCACTTATAATTATATAATAAAGGTGAAATGCTGTCTCAAAAGAGCACAACAAAAAAACTCACCACTATTTTATAATCCAATATCTTCTGCAAAGGCCTTCCCCTCTACACATCTTTCCACTGTCACATTAAGCTCTAAAAGCCATTAAATGTAACATGAAAACGTCTTAGGACTGCAATCTTCCCCCATTGAAGCTTATTCCATTCTTTGCCTTGGGGAGCCTTCTCAAAATGTTAGCTTTGAATAGGTCCATTTATCTACTAAAGGCATCACTGAATGTCTGCCAGCCTGTGGGGCATCCAGCTTTTTCTTCATTTCTCCTTCCTCTGGAGCTCCAGGCCTGTGGTGATCCTCCAGTGTCATGTGCAACATTTATAAGTGAAGTGTAACGCTCCGAAGCAAAATCAAATATTCAAGTGAGATTCAGTTGGGCCAATGTGTAAAACTGTAAACACTAACAGGATAGTGAAAGGCCAAGCTGTTTGAATGCATTTTTAAACTAAATAAGTCACTTACTTTTTTTTTCTATCCATTAAAATCATATTAACAATTAGACAAAGTAATAAATCATTGCTTAGTTACTATAAGCAGCCACTCCACCAAATCTGATCATTAGAAAAGTTACAAAGTGCACCTTTATTTACATTTTACACATTGACCCAGGTTTCCAAATATTGGACATTGTACAACAGAACTGTGTGCATCATACATAATGCTTGTTCTTTGAATGTTCTTTATGGGCACCCTTACTCTTCTTCCCAGAGTGGTCCAATTTTTTCTTGTAGTTGACCCGTGGTGAATGGTTAGTCCTCATCGCTCCCATGCAGTTGACATAACTAGGAAGCAAATCTCCAGCAGCTTCCTCTGGACTCCAGTTCATCTCAATGCCAAAGTCTGTGTAGCTCTCACAAGAGTTCTGGTAAAAAGTAATGCCACCTTGTGAAGACAGAACATCACTATGCGACCGAGTAGGAGTATTCTGAAGTTCTATCTCCTCTTGTGGAGCTGTAAGGTGCTTGGGTTGAGGATGGCACTCCGCTTGCTCTGCCTGGTATTGTTTTTCCAGATTGTGCGTCAAAGATATCTGGAGAAGACGAAAGAGTTCCACCAGATTCAGGATTAAAGAAATAACAGCGATTACCTGAGTATATACGGTGAAAATGGATTTCTCAGTAGGACGTGATACGAAGCAGTCCACTGTGTGAGGGCATGGTTGTCTTGTGCATTCAAATTTAGTTGCTATTAGGAAGCCATCGTAGAGGAACCAAAGTCCAACAATGAATCCAGCTTCAAGGATGATTTTGAGTAGAATGCTAAACGTGTACGCACACAACAACTTTCCCTTGAGCTTCGGATTCTGCGAAGGTCCCCTATCACATTTCTTTCCTCTTTTATCCTTTTCCTCATTGTCTTTTCTTTTGTGCTCAATCACACTCTCTCCACCATCTTGCCCATCGTCTTTGGACTTGTCAGTTCTGGCTCGCATAGCCACATAGCCAAAGTAGAAGATGGTGGGTGTGGAGACAAAAATCACCTGGAGGACGAAGTAGCGAAAATGCGAAATGGGGAAGGCCTTATCGTAACAGACGGCAGTGCAGCCGGGTTGGCGGGTGTTGCAAACAAAGTCGGCTTGCTCGTCATCCCAGGCGGACTCTGCAGCGGTTCCCAGGACTAACATACGGAAGAGGAACAGAACTGTTAGCCACACACGCCCGATGTCTGTCGAGTACTCCTGACCCTCCTCCAGCAAGTGCTCCAAGAAGGACCAGTCAGCTCTGGACATCCTCTGCTCCTACGAGAAATCAGAAAAAGACAAGTGTCTACAAATGTGACACAAATCATACAAAGCATAACTCCAGCTTTGTCCAACAGATTTTATCAAAAATGTATCCCGCATAAATGCAAAAACAATTTAAAATGAATTAAAGTATTGGAATGTTTGGGACACATGGGAGGATTATGTATTTATTTTTCTGATATAGTGAGATAGACATTTCCCAAATATGGGAAAAGTCTTATCTGTGGTCAGTTAGCTTTGGTTTGCACTAAAATTCCTGATCATGCTTACATGAATGAAACTAGTGTTTGCAGTACTTTTCATGCTGACACATCACACATCTTAAGACTGTAAAGTACAGTACAGTACTACTGTATCAGTCAATAGTGTATTATACATATTTTGAAAATTAATGATTCTTTTTAACCCTACTTCTTGGAATAATATTGGGTACACTGGCGTGGGGAATTATTGTAACTGTGAAGAATATATTTTTCATGTGTACAAAAGAAGAATATCATTTATAATTTTCCAAGTCCAAATTGTCCAATAATGTGCACAAAAGCTTTTTTTTTTTTTCATTTTTATTTTCAAAGTGTGTTCTTTTCTTTGTTTTGGTCAAAATACCTTATTAGTATTCTTGTATTACATATTCTGTCACATTTCCAGCAGATCTCATAAAAAATACACAACTTACTCACCTTTCATTGTGTTCTAGGGCACTTTATGTACTGGCTCAGCTAAACACCTAAAATGTAATAACTTCATGTTATGACCAATTCAGAATTTCATTACCAACTGCAAGTGTTTAATAGGTTTCTATACCCCACTTTTGGTGTGCTTTCTGTGCCGGAGTGGGGCGATATCTGTTTTACTAGAGTCAATGATTTGTGTAACTCCTTATTAGTTCTTCCATTAGCTCAAAGAGCTCTCAGAGCTGCGTCCAAGTTTTCATCAAAAGACAAAGACTCTACACAAACGTCTACCATAAAACATGTCAACTGGGTCCATGAGTGTTTTATTTTCCTTGTTAAAGACTTATTTGTAGAATAATCTGTAGTTGTACAAGATTCGTGTTGAAGTAAAAAAAAAATATAACTGCTACTATAAAGTAGCACTGTTCTTGCAGTTCTATCTTCGCTTTTAGCATGTATTACTGAGACATTAAACTGATGTTGTGTATTTTCTTCTCTTTATCAATCAAATTCATTTTATAAAGTAGCACTGTTCTTGCAGTTCTATCTTCGCTTTTAGCAGCAGAGTTACTGAGACATTAAACTGATGTTGTGTATTTTCTTCTCTTTATCAATCAAATTCATTTTATTATTACTTAAATTGCTGCTAAACTGCTATACCAGTACAACTGCTAATGGTTATAAAACTGTCATTACTACGCCCCTACCCTACTTCTAATCTACTACAACTGTAGTAATCTAGTACTACTACCTGTCACAAAACCACTTTGCTACTAACAAAGGATGGTATTTTAGTCATAAAAAACTCCAATTAGAAGTTGTATCTTTTCTCACTATTACTGCATAAAACTGATACTGTAGAGTCAAAGGTTGTTGAGTTGGAGCACGTCATAAATGAAAAAGTGGTCTGTTGGGAAGCCCTGTCCTCTACATAAACATCCTGTGCCACTCACCGACGTGTTTGGCTTATTTCTGTTTTTCTGTGATTTTTCCCCTCTGAGATAAGAAAACTGAGTAGGCAAATAGAACCATCTGACAGGATGAGACAAGACAATGAACTGGTACTGACTGAGAGCAAATAAGTGAGACAAATGCCAGTGATTTTGTATTATCTGTAGCCTATTAAAACCCTACATAGCCCTCTATTTGTTGTGCTTAAGAGATGGCATTGTAAAACCATATTCACTAGGATCCAGTGGCATTTTTAAATACTATAACTATAGATCTAGTTACAGTTATAATAACAAAGATGAAATTATAATGATGTTAATAAATCACATGATTTATTTTAATGATACATTTTGTTTCTTTGGGTAATGGAAAATAACTTAACCTAACTTTAACTGACTTTAATAGTTTATAAGTCAGTTATAGACGTTCTTGTTTCTTGCTGTAAGTAAACAGCAAGTAGGCTGATTCCATGGACACTAACTTTCCTTCTGAATTAGGCTATTATGAAGTTAAAAAGAAAGAAAGAAAGAAAGAAAGAAAGAAAGAAAGAAAGAAAGAAAGAAAGACCCACAATTAACTATCAGCCTTTTCTAAAATAGGATTTAACAAACACTGACCTTTCTCTGTCTGAAGTTGTAGTTCTTCTCCTACTTGTTGAGCTATCGGTTTGAGCGCTCTCTGCTCCCACGTCTCCTCCTCCTCAGAAGCTGAGTCCTCTACAGCTCCACTCACTTTGTGCTTTCTTTAAAAAGAATCGATGTAATCGGAAAAAGTGGGAGAACTTTCCCATGGATGCTGGTCTGGCCCTCCCTCAGGAGCGAGCGCCAGGAAATGGGATGGATCAAGTCGGAGCGGCGCTGCTTTACGCTGCGCACGGAGATAAACGCCCCACATCGCCTCGTTCAGGCCGCTTCGCTGCCCTCATTAATTACATCGGAATATTGCCTCCTGCCTTTTCCCCTTTAGCGGTGGTGCGTCTTTTTTTGGAGAGATGTGTAAGGAGAATCAATGCAGAAACGCTCTTGAAACCAGTTCGATTGCTGTTCAAGTAGAAAAGTAGGCTTCGTTTTTTTAATCCTCAGGGATAAATTAACATACAGCTTTAACATACAGATGTGACATGACATAACAAAAAATAAAATAATAGGACTGGACGACATACAATCACTTCAAATATCCGCACAGTTAGTCGATGTTTATTGTTACTGTTTATTGTTTTTTTCATTCATAAAACATAAAAAGACATCATCTGTGTCATAACATCCAAATACAAAAGAAAATGAATGAAAAGAAGCAGAAAGAAGAGTAATCTTATGTTATCTGGGCCCCCTTCCCTTCTCTAGACAATACACCAACACTGATAGTTACTTCAACCTATTTAAATACAGTACGTTTCATTTCAGTCACAATTAATATCAGTTGCAAACAGAGATTATAACTTCCATGCACAACACCTAGTTTTCTTTTGCATACATACACATTGTACTGTATGTTATGTTTTGGTTTTTTTTTAATGCCGATATTGTACTTGTTTCTTTGATTTCTATTCCATAAATTAAATCATTTCACTTCGCTCCATAACCTTGGTTCTGAATCTGGGTTTTTTAAACATGTAGGTTCCTTTTAAATGGTATTGTCTTATTCTCTTCTCAAACAGTCTTTGTATATTTACAGGTGACACTCTGCACTTTGCTTTATACATGACTTTGAGAATACTTAAGTCAATATCCTGCATTTTCAAAACTTTAAATTTTACAAATAATGGATTAGATGGCTCTTCTGTAAAATAAACAATGCCTGTAGGTAAGTTGAGTTATACAATGTTAATAATGCTGCATCCTTTAATGGGAACTTTACTTTATGCAACACAGGAATCGCTTTGGACATTTTGCCTTTAGTGTAGTTTACATGAGATCTCCAGTTTAGACCTTTATCAATCAATGCTGTTAATACATTTTGTACATTTTATGGACTTTGGGATGAACGAGTAGGCTGTTATTTTTGCATAAAGGAACACTGTATGTCCTCCCAGTCTGCAGGAGCTCTGTGTGCTGAGCAAATGTGGAATCTCTGATGATTTTTAGTTTTAGTTTTTTCTAGTTATAGCAGATTTGTTGCCATGGTTGCTCTATTCATTGTAAATCATTGGAAGTTATTCAGTTGGTGTTTCTACCAAACAAAAATAAAGAAATAAATATAACACCACTTGACGCTTCTAATCAATTAACAATTAAGACGCTCCCTAATTGTGTAATTTCGCTATGTGCCACACTATGGCGCCAGTCACCTATAATTTCCTGCATCCTATAGATGTTTTGTGTTGCTGTTTGTTGTTTTATTTATTTATTTATTTATTTTTACTCAGCTGTAGCCTTCATGAATGAAAATGAATGTTATATATTCCTGTTTTGATTTTCATTTTGTGGTCGTGTCACTGAGGACTGGATCTTAGGACAGGACCTTAGGCAGTTTAACCTGTGAACAATGCGAGCCAAGTTCTGGAAACTCAATCAGAACATTAATCAGATATGTATTGTCTTAATTTAGCTTCAGAATCCTTAATTGTTTTACATGCAGGACTAGGATTGTGGAAGAAGTTCACATCAGAGAGATCAACATTAGTATTCTAACACGCACTTCAATTTGGTAAAATACATTTTGCCTGATACCCTGACAATAAATAGTAGAATTGAAACTCATTAGTTCAATGTTACTTCATTGTGTAATAGTTTCATTTATTTAACCCTCTATAGCTTGAATCTTAGTGCTAAAAATAACAATGCTGACCCCCCCAACATTGTTCCATCTATCATTTATTTAACAATCATAGGCTAATAATTATTGTGACAGGCCTACTTTTACATCCAATTGTAAACTGTAATTTGACTTCCATTATAAGATATTCCAGACACACAAATACAAATACAATACATGGAAGTACTGTACTTTTACTCTTGTACATGTTTCATAACCTGGTATTTTTCTATGTATTTCCTCGCACTCTATCCGACCGCATCCTCTAAAATCTGGTTAAATTGACGGTGAATCACCCTGACAGAATAGCGTCTTGTTCTTTTCTTTAGTCATTACGTGCACAGATGAATGGTGCGAAGAGGAGGGAGGAGAATAATGGGAGAGTTTCCGTCTGGAGCCTGTGTTGTGTCACCCTCATGTCTGCTGCTGCGTCCCTGCTGCCACTGCATTTATCACACCAACTAATTGCCTCTTTCAACTTCAATCAATTCATCACCAATGGACACAGTCTTCTACAAATGATTGCATTCTATTACTTTTTAAACGGCAGGAGCAACGGGTGCACAAAATTGGGTTGGATTCTGAGGTTGTAGGCTTGAAGGGGGTGTACCTGAGCTTATTTAGCTGATATTCTTCACTTATCTTATGCTAAATGGGTTTTTTTGTTGTTGTTTTTTTTTAACAGTGCTTTTCCACCAAAGCAAGAAAGCACTCACCCATTCACAAGCACATTCACACACACAGATCCTGAGAACAAGGTGGGTAACATGTCTTGCCTAAGGACACAATGATTTCACTTATCTTATGCTAAATGGGTTTTTATTTTTTTTAACAGTGCTTTTCCACCTTGTAGACACTCAAAGCAAGAACGCACTCACCCATTCACAAGCACAATCACACACACAGATCCTGTGGGAGCTGGAAACACACCAACAACCTGTGAGTCGGTGGATCTGACCTCTCTACCAATTATGTTTATGTCAATAGAGGGATTCAAAGTGCCAATCCTGAACCTGAATGCATTACCTGGGCATTCGATTTATTCACTGTGATGAATTTATGAGCTTGTTTCTCTACTTCCAAATGTTAGAGCAGCACTGTAATAACAACTTGCACACTTCCAGATTCTCAGACAATAAAATGCTTTATTATTAGACAGTATATAGTTATATGTAGACAGTACACATTGGACATAATAGTACTTTGACCTCAAATGCTGCTCATAAATGATATCTGTACTGTACAAATTTTGCCCTGTATAGGTGCAAAATGTAACTTTTCTAAAGGAATGATCCAAATATGGCATTCAATCTTAAGGCATTACCAATACCTTAAAAATCATACTTACTGTGAGCTGTCTCTTCACAAATCTGACCTGTAAATCAGGCCTTATGGCGTCTATGGACAAACCCTGTGGTATACCCTGCACGTGTTGCAGCTTTAAAATAAGGATTTGGACAACCACTCCACTGCATATCAGCAAGATAATTTGTTCCATCAGATTTTGAATTTTAAACACCACTGAATTTCTCACTTTGAATTTTTTTAAATCAGAAAAAATAATTTTAGTTGCTGAAATTTTAAGTGGACTTTTTCAATATGTTTCAAATTCAAAATAAAATGTCACCTTTAGATATTCACTGCGCATTTCCAATCCCTGAAATTCAACAGTTAAAATTCAAAGTGTAAAATTCGCAATGAACATTTAGCAAAATTTTTGAAGCAATTGATCCAGAGTGAGTGAGGAGGACAGAGGCTGTTTCCTATTGGCCGTTCTCATCTGTGGGCGGGGTTTGATGTTTGGATGAGGCTAATTCTGACCAATCAGATCGCTTCACTGCACCATTTCCTGTTTGCTACTAAATCAGATTGGATCACTTTGGATCGATTGCTTCTGCCTTGGCATCTTGGATCATTCCTGCAAATTTTACACTGAATTTCGACTGTTGAATTTGAGGACTAATATTTGAGCTTTTTCCTCAGCATAGAGGAAATATCTATGCTGAAGGTGAAATTTTAATTTTGAATTTGAAACACTTTGAAAATGTACACGTGAAATTTCAACAATTAAAATTCAGTATTAAAATCATTCAAACGACTTTTTTCAGAGTTACAAAAATTCAAAGTGAGAAATTCAACGGCGTTTAAAATTCAAAATCTGATGAAACAAATTATCTTCCATACTTGCCCGAAGATACATCAACAATATGTGTATGAGCTCTATCATATGCCTTAATTGATCATAAAAGAAACAAAGCAATAGCATTTTCATCTCCTCCATTCAGTTGATGGTAAACTTACTTTTATAAGAAAATACAGACAGGCTACAAATCATACCAGTGTTTGTGCCTTTTACATGAATAAGTAATAGGAGGAGTGTTAAATCAAGCTTGCTAAATGATTTACTGCGGCTCTCATCAGAGGGAAAACAAGCTTATGCACTCTACCAATCTGCCTCCTGTATTTTCAAAGTCATCCTATAGTGGCATTTTTATATCTGTTTGCATTAGTGTTTAATACTTGATGGTTTGATTTGCTGTAACGTTAAAAGATTGACAGAGCAGAGGCAAATGTTGTTGTTTTGTTTTGTTTTTTAAAATGATAACATACTGAATTGTAGTTGTCATCATACTGCGTTTTTAGTCCCAGGGAAAAAGTAGTTCTATACTAATGTTAAAGAAAAACAACCAGGGGAATTTCATTTGCAAGTGAATGGTTTTATCATGGAGCCAGACAGACTTCTCACACTATAAGAAAAGAGATAATTTCCTTTGCTGGCCCATTGTGGGTGTCAGAATATTTGTCTATTTTAAATTATGTTTTGGCACTATTATAAATTCACTTTCTTTTCAGCTTGCTGGGTAAAGGCCACAGTGACTTCATGTGGCCAGACTTGTCTCTTGTACAATCATCAAGGACTTGCATTCATAATATTTGTTTATTTGAATAGTTTTGTCTACTGAATTCCATAAATATGATTACTGTGTCCCCAGATATGAGACATGTTCAACTCCATATATGAATATAACATGAACTGTTAAACAAAATGCCATAATTTAAATTTTGGGGGGAGATTTTTGTGTTTCCTGAAAAACCTAAAAAAATGACTTATCCGATTATTTTAGGAAGATGTCGATATATATTTTTACAAAAACATTGGACATAATGGCTAAGTTGTTTATGTTAGTATGTGTTTTGGTTCTCAAGATGGTTATTCAATCAGAAAGCAGAATGAGCCTTGCGGGAGTCTCTCATTTGGGTTGCCAAGTTGGATGCTGAAATCCAGTTGATTTAAATCTAAAAGGATAAATCCTCACTACATAAACCCCTGCTTAATCAATGCTTGTACCTTGTGCATTGAATTCATCTTGAATTCTGGAAGTCATGTGCTTTTAACACCCAAAAACATTCAAATCTGAGTTTTAGTATTTTTTGTATGTACTGTAAATATTCCTTTTCCTTTTCCTTTTCCATTGGCAGGACTGTCTCTACAAGTTCAACTCCTTGTAGTAAAAGTCCTGCTAATGAAACGCTATATGAAATAAAACAGGAAATACTTTTACTCTATGAAGCGAACAGTAAACGTGCAGCACACAGCTCAGATGTGTAGTGCTGACTGTTAGTAAAGATGTCACAGCCATTTGAGCTATGGGCTCCGCAGCAGTGCATGGTTTTGATGAAATATGCATGGCACTCGCAAAGCCATGGATCATAGGAGAGGGATATACATAGAAATACTGTAAACATGATGAAGATTGTTGTGCTGTATACAAGCTGCAGTGCCTTTCCTATTGTGTCACTGGCTTGAGCTTGCCTCGGAAACTATGGGAGTGTTTTCTGGTCACAGGGTTCATATGCAAAACCCTTTATGAGTGCTCAAATTTCAATCACGATTACATAAAATGCTCAAATTAATTCCAAAAATCAATCCACGCTACAATTAATTTGATTTTTTTTCTGAAAGCCACATGTTTATCTAAAAGCATTTTAAAAACATGGGACATTTCCGCTCTTGCCCAAATTGTTCATGTGATTTGGGGTTTTGGAGTTTATTTGTCCTCATTAATTTTCTTTAATTGAACCTTTTTTTTTTTTTCATTTTCCCTAATGTGTGTAAAGACTGATGATTTTTCACCAGGGCATGATCAAACCCCCTTTTTACTGGTGATGAATCAGTAAAAACAGCATCAGTAAAAAACAGCATCAGTAAAAGCATCAATTGATGTTATCTGTCATCTGCAACAAAAGAGTGAGCAGTTTGTTGTTTCTTTCAATCAAAAGTTTCTTGATGCAAATGGAACTCTTTTGCATCTTATTTCCATGTTGTATGTGGAGCCATGTCCCTGCCTACACACTACTCTTTAGAATCAAGTCACTGATTGGACATTAATGGTAGGGGCTTTCCTTATATATTTGCTGGTCGATTAACTGACTGCAAAAACATATCATGATTTGTTTTAAAAAAATAATAATAATAAAATGGGAAATGTAAGAAATAGAAAAATTGAACCCAAAAAGAATAAAACTAGATAGAACTGGGCTTAGTTTGGAAACTGACATTTTGCTACTTCATTCAGCTTCAGGTCTTACATTAGTTAGAGATATTTTATCTGGTCTCAATATATTGTAAAAGTTACTACAAAATAAGTCGTGCTACCTGCATTTAACTAGCATTTGCTCAAATTACTCAAGGAATAACTTTGGAGTACAGATTTTCATGTTTTTAAGACAGAAAAAAATCAGTTGCACCTTCAGTTGTAAGAAATTCCTGGTTTATGACGTTCCCTTTCTTCTCCCCTCCTATGTTTGCCTCTTGTTAAATACTTTGCACCCAGCCTTAATGTCACCCATATTGGCCCAGTACTACATTTCCCAGGAGTCTCTTGGGCTGACAGACTTTATTGATCTGGGTGCACGATCAGAGCTCCCATTGGCAGCAGGCGACAGCTTTATTAGGGGAGGAGGACACCGGCTCAGCAGGTTTTCACTCACCACGCACTGTCCAAAGGGGTTTAAGCACGGATAGAGCTCATCACGTTTGTTTAGGGATCAACATCCTGGTCCTTTTATCAGCCGCAATCAATGCACAAGCCAGTCTGCAGTAGGAACCATGTGAGAAGATCATATAAGGGGATTAATAGGCTGCTAATTTATTAAAGACTAAAACAGGAGTTAAAAATAAGCTTTATGATGTTAGAATCTTCATTATTGTTCATCATTGTGAATTTTATATTATATTATATTTCTCTTCCTATGTCAGCATGCTATAATCTATGCAGTATTTTTAAAAACAGATAAATCTAAAACAGTTCAATGCTAGAAACATATCCATTGACTTTATATTCAGAACTGAGAAGCCCTGGCTCTTCATTTTCATTTATGTTTTTTTTTACTGTTGAAAAATGGCCAAGTGACATTTTTTTAAATCCCACATATGCCACAGACTCTGAATCTTTTGAAAAATTCCTAGTCAGTTTAGAGAAGTATGCAGGGATATAGGGTAGGTAAAAAAATGTGTAACTTTTCTGATGGAGGTCTGTCTGCATGATAAATATGTTGTTGCTTTGCCTGAATGTTGCACAGTCTAGCGTTATACTTTTCTGTTTCCATGGAGACAAGCAAGTAATGCTCTAATGTTATGGGTCAGATCTGCGGAGAGGCAAGCCCACCCTCAAATCCGCATGCCTGTTTTTCAATGTATTTTTGAGTCATAAAAACACATGTAATTGATTCAATATTTCATAATTCTGATGCCTTGGAACATTCCTGGCAACCCAAGCCAGGCAAAGTGAAAATATGTAGTAGTGTAACCTTAATCAGAAAAGTTGCACAGTGCTCCTTTAATAATACAACTCTGAGTAAACTAATGATGACAACACTGCTAACAAGAAAGGCCTCAAAAGTAAATTTTACATTATCTATACCCTGTTGGTTAGGATTAAAAAGAATTAGAAATCATTATTTTTAGCTTTATACAAACTTCCTTAACAAGCTCCAGGCCACCATTACTCCCTGCTGGCACGAGTAGACCATTTTTATGCTAACAGCTTTGAAGTATTTCCAAGACACAACAATTAATAATGTAATGTAAGTTGTACTACAGTTAATACTAACGGTAAGGTGTTCAAAAGTAGATTTACAAGCCTAGACAATGCATAGTATCAGCGCTTTCATTGTGCTGATGTAAAAGTGAATGGGTCAGGTATCGGTCCTAATGAAGATCCAGGCGTCTCCACCTGCAGCACAGAGGCAGGTGGCACAAGGCCAAGCCCCAAATGATTGTTTTCTGAAGATGGATGTCCTGCCACATATATGAGGCCTGGGGAGCGCATTGTGTCCAGGCGAAAATTCGGATATTACACCTTGACCTGGTGAACCCATAAATATTCATCAGCCTGCTTCTATCAACAGAGCAACGGGTAACATGGCCAGAGTGTGTTCTTTTGAGTTCCATGTACAGCCAGAGGATTCTTTGAGAGTGACTTTATTTTTATATTGTTGAATGACGTTTTGATGACCAATAAGGTATTTTTTTGCAGGTTTAAATTTGAATTTGGCAACACTAACCAAACTAATGTGGAACTTGTTTGTATACTGTATTTTTACAGTGGATGACCATGGCTTGTTTTTGATCCGCATTTATGGTTTCTTATGAAAAACAAATATATGTACAAACATATGTACAAACATATGTTTTTTTCTAATATGTAAAGGCATATGTTTCAATAACACATTTCTAGTCTCTGTAAGCTAAAACAGTCAAATTTCCTCCTTTTTTATCGACAGGATTAGCTGTGTAGATTCAACCAAATCACTATTAGAAATTAATGAATCTTGATTGAAATGTGTTTAATCAGCCCTACTTAAGAGTAAAACGCTTTAGGATTTAAAGATTTGTGTAGAAGAATTGCTTTTAATAGCCATTTATCACACACACACACACACACACACACACACACACACACACACACACACACACAC
>KN499938.1:3768-16031 GCA_000787155.1 Scartelaos histophorus | reverse complement strand
CACACACACACACAAGATGTAATTTTAACTGTTGACTTTCCTTCTTTACTTTCCCCTCATGGTGTCACTTACTGTGCCGCTGATACCTGAGGCTGTGGGGAAAACTGAGGTAGTGACCATATGTCCACATTGTCCTCCCACAAACATCTGCTGCTCTAACCTTGGCTCTGCTGTTAGCCCTAATAAATGAATGACAGCTTTATTATGTGCTCTCATCTGATGTGCGCACGTCCTCTGCATGTTATCATATAGGCAAATTAACCCTAATGAATGTGAGGGAGAATGGTTGTCTATCAGCGTCAGTGGGAGGCCTGTAACGAATATGTCATTAAAGGAGACATATTATGCAAATGTGACTTTTAAATTCCTGTTTTCTTCTAACTCTATACATGCCCCCTGTCCTTTATTTCAATTTCAGATTTGTTCCCCTTAAACTGTTGTATATGTAGCATTCGACGTTCGACAATATGCAAGAAAAAACAGCAACAACAAAAAACACTGCTTGCTAGAGTGTGCAGCAAGAATATATAGGAATATAGGAAGGGCTGTCAACATGGTCCAGCAGTGCAGCAAACTGTTGTGATGGTGCTACCTCAACAAGGAGATAACAATTCTGTGGTTTTCAAGTGCTAGTCAGTGCGCTAGTTAGTTTCATTTCAATATTTTAGATAAATTTTGCTATTTAAAATGCCAGGAATTTAAAATAATGATCCCTTCTGCTTGGACTTTGCATGCTCTGTGTGTCTGCTTCCCCAAGGCGCTCTGGTTTCCTCTACCAGTACAAATGAGAGGGTTCCTGCTGGGGCCAGATCTCCGTGGGACTTTACTGATTAAATGAAAATAAAATTATTTCAGGTTTATGGGCTTGTCACAATAGCTGTGGAAAGCATTTACTTCTCAGCCACACTATTAAATATAAAAATAACAATAAATTTAATAGGTTTCTTTGTGAATAGTCTATTAAAGTCTCCATATTTCAACCCTCATCAAAATATAATTTAAGTAACAGCTTGGTTAATCAAAAATAGATAAAAATATGACATTGTTTTACTGATGATAACTTGTTCCGCGGTCCAGACCCTCAGTATGCACGTCACTGCAGTGAGTTGCTTTCCCTAGACTGGATTATTTTGCCATTCAAATTGGTTCACGGTCATTCTTATCAATCAAAATCTATATCAATCTCAACCCACCTGTTATTCTTGAGCATGTTATCTGATGCTGTCCGTTTGACTGATGTACACTTGGACCTCACCCAATGGGAGAGCTCAGAGTAAAATGAAAAACACAAGTAGGTCATTATTTTCACATTTGCTCCCAGCCAAACACACATATCATACAGTGTCCTTAAGGCCTATTGGAAAGCACTTTTATTTCCACCATTCCCTCTCCATCTCTCCATCTCAATGTCCCTCCTCCTTGACCCATTTACAGTAACATGGTGTAAGAGGAGAGCTTGATGTGATGGTGTAGGGACAGGGAGGAAGTGGAGGGGTACGTAACACGGTGAGGAAGGTGAGTCACCAATATACAGTCAATTAGATCAGGGAGCTTCACAGGAAAAGGCCACCAAGCATGTACTGCATGACTCACAGTAATAATGAATGAACGCTAACTGTTGTATTTCTTTGTTATTGTTGTGGAGTGATTGGGTCGTACAGTAAGCGACAATTCATCCAGTTGTTTTCTTTTAAACTGTGCCAACAAGCCAAACTCTTGGTCTAGTGGAGGGGCCGGCTGAAAACAAGTGCAAATGACCTATTAAAGATGTGATATGTGTATTTTCTGCACCTGCTTGTCTCATTTCATGTGTTATTACTTTCCCTAGAGTGTTCTTCAGTGTGGCATTAAATATATCTATCTCCATGGAGACAACAAACAAATTGCAGGTCAAATCTGTGGAGAGGCGGCATAGCTCACAGTAAAAATACAAACTTTTCAGTGACTTTTTTGAGCTTTACAGCATCTGTAATTGAATACATACAAGGTATGAGTTGCCATTGCTGTGGTACATAATATTAATATAGACGCATTCCTTATAGTTAACCATACGCAGATGTATTCTTTCATACTTATACATACATTTCATACATATTAAAATCGGTAAGCCTATACATGTTTCTATTTTATGTTCTGTGAGCCATTTTATTGGTGAGACAAAATGAAACAGGAGCCAGACCCTTGCAGAAAACACACGTGCGTATTTACACCGCTAAAATCGCACTGTACATCTACATGCAGTTTTGGTTGATCAAAATTGTCTTAAGCCTGACGCGCTGACACTAAAATGTGTGTGAGGAGCTGTGATGTGGGGTTACCGTAAGCCCACATCCATGAGGACACGGGAACGCACCGCCACTAAACCCGTGCATGATGCTTTCCATTGAAGTGCAGATTTCCTCTCTGTTTCCATTTACATGGTGCGTAAAAGGTGGACTCATTTACGTCGGCCACGCTGCTACTTGGTTATCTCTAGCCCCTCCTAATAGTGCCAGTGAGAATCCCGTGGACCAATCGGCTGCCTGTAATTTTTCATTTGGGAAGCCCTGCCTGTGTGACTGCGAGTGTGCGCGAGTGTAAGTGTGTGTGTGTGTATGTGTGCGCGCGGCAAGAGGCACTTCTGGCCGCTCTCACTCCGCTCCCGTGTCTCTATCTCGTCCATCTCTACAGCGCCCGGGAGCTGCGGAATAGGGGCATGTGCTCGTGGTTCCTACAGTGAATGAGACGTCCCGCTGTAAAACGCACCTCTTCATCAAAGGTAAGAGAGAGTTTGATGCATATGTGTGGACAGATACGCATGGCCATTGTCTTTTCCGTAATGCGCGTGTACTATGCGCCGGCTTTCACTGGTGCAGTATTCCATTAAACATCAGCTAGCTTGGCTGACAGTGAGCCAGCCGCCGGCCAGTTTGTGGTAGTTTGAGATGGTCCAAAGGGGTAGAAGTTGCACCATTTAGCAGGACAACCCGTGAGTGTGGTTCACTAACCAAATTCGGAATTCAAGTAATGACAAAACCTTTGTATGAAACAGCTGGAATGAACAAACAAATGGACCTACAATTGTGGTATTGAAAACGCACAGAGTGTAAAATTACTGATGCACATGCATGTGATCTGTGGATAGGCTGTTTCCTTGACGCTCATGTGAGAGAAACCAAAATCAATGTCTAAAACATGGCTAATCCTATCTGGTAAGCCCAATCGTTTACTAAAGGCAAGAAAAGGAACTAAATGGTAACTAGGCATTAGTCAGAGAATTAACCATTTAATCCACCATCAAATCCACTGCAAAGCAGCGCTTAAGCCAGGTCCTCACCCTTTCGCACATAGAAGCTAATTGTCCCGTCAGACAAACAGACATAAATCGTGTGTGTGTAGCCTATACCACTTCCATCTGTGCGTAAATATTGACATGGTGTCCACTCCAAAGAGCAGAAGCGGCGCGGGCGGTGTGCACAGGTCGCGTTCCGAGTGCGTGTTGTCCCGAAGAGGAATAGGCGCAGGTTGCAGCTTTTCACAGCGCACAGCGGAGGTGCACAACTGCTTAATTAATCACTGGAGAGGCGTAGACGCGGCCAGGGCGCTCCGAACTCAAGGCTGAAGCAGGGCAGCATGATTTCAGTGGACCACCTTGCGCTACCAATTTCTCAGAGCTGTCTCCCACCCCCCTCACCAATACTGTAATTTCCTCACCATTTGTCCAGCTGTTTTGATACAAGCGTCCACCCCAGCTACTGCAACGCTCTCCCATATAGCGTACAGTGGATATGCGAACAGTGCGCAGGGAGGGTGCTTATTAAATCTAGGTGAATGGTATTGCTGATGATGTTGCTTTTGTGTGCGCGCTGAGCTGGGGGTGTATCAGTGGAGAGTATATCTATGCTGAAGCTTTGATGTTGGGTGCAATGTGCTATGTTATGTTGCAGTAAAGATCCTTGGCTGGCTTGTTTCTAACGGACCTATAGAAAATGCTGCTCAAATGCAAATTTTTTTGTCGTTTAATAAATTGTGAGCATTCATGGGTTTCAGCTTCCTGTTATATGCAATATTTGAGGACTTCTTCCCCATTCAAAAGATGTAATATTTTGTTTTATTGTTAATCACTATGGCAACAGCTTACATATATACAGAAAGTATAGCCCACTGTTGCCTATATTTTCACGACTGACAGATGAAATCCTATCCAGTTCACCGAGCACCAATCATGTGTGTCCTAAAAAACACAATGCCTTCACAGAGTGGTTAAAACATTTATTTCCCTTTAAACCATTAACACTTATAACTATATGTTTCCATTGACATGCTAGGATTAAGCTTAATTGAAGTGTTTCCATGGCAACAAAACCACCACTTTTTACCCCTGACAGCGATTGTTTATTGCTTTGAAAGGACCTCCCTCTTTGCTTTGAAGCCTATAGTGAGTGCGGCACCTGCTCCATTCACAGTGTAACCTCAACTGACTCTTGAGTCTTGAATTTTCATGTAAATTGCATTAATATTTATGTCAAAACAAACTGAAAAATATTGCATGTTTAATCTGTTATCTTTGGTGTAAAAAGGGCAATCATGATTCATCTGACCTTTTTCACTTTGGAGAATAGTGTTTAATAGGAGATGGGTTCAAACTGTTATGTTATTGGGCTGAAAGAGCTATGATTTCCTGTTCATTTTCGGTGTAATAATTCTACAACATGTAGAGTAGGAACTGTGTTATTGGTGTCAGTGTAACAAACTATAAAAAGAAAAGTAGGCCATTTATCCTCTGGGTTCTGGGCTGTGGTGTGTCTGCTAAATGACTAACTGGTTTATGATGGAGAGTATGGAGTGTTAGTAGTTTTCTTGTGTTTCTTTGTGTCCACTTGTCCAGCTTGCACCCGATAATTCACACAGGGACTATTACTCCAGCGTTTTTTGTGTTTTTTTCCCCCTAAATTGTCAGTTTGGTCTGTAATCAAACTGTCACATCCAGGTTGAACAACAAAAATAGACAATTTGGTGAGGTTTCATCAATCTCAAATTCTTAAAAAACACTGAACAATTTGTAAAATGTGTAAATAAAATGTCAGAGTTGAGGCCTTGTAGTTATGTTACATGGGATCAGTTATGAAATCAAAATTCTGGTTGTTAGCCTGGTTTTGGTAAATGGTTTTCATTAATTTCCTATATTAGTGCTTTGAATGGAGCATCCAGTATAATAGTAAGCAAGCAAAGAAGTTGAAAAAAAAAAAAAAATAGATTGGCAATGATGCACAAAAACTGTTGCCAGGAAATGCTCATGAAATTGATGTTATTTCAGAAGTGAACACGGTTTACAGAAAGGATCCAAAATAAGCCATGGTATCCACTAGTAATGTAGCAGTTTACTAAAAACTTATTTAAAAAGTCAGGTATAAAAAAGAGAGGGAGAGGTGATGTATCAAAGTTTGGAACTACACATTTTCTCTGTCTCTTCTGAAACAGGACTCCATTTCCAGCAATAAAACAATGAAAGTTCAATTGTGATTCATAATATTTAATGGATTTCGTCAAATACAATGGTGGTGAAAAAACATCAGTGTAGATTGACTTGTGTGCCGTCATTGGACCTTAAAATTAATTTTCCACCAAAACAAATGTTGACGTGGGAGAGACATTTAATGCTTGATGTAGGGTAGAAATTGCCAGCGCTCATTTGGTACGTTTACACGCTTTCCACAAATCCCATTATTTCTTTTCACTCACACATAACAGGCTCAGTAATATAACAGCATACATCTTGATGGCTGTGTGGATTAACTGTTGTCTTGGCATCTGTTTAAATACTTTTTTCACAAAGACACAAACCAGACAGAAAGAAATGTACTGTTTCTGTTGCCTGGGATACAGACTATACAACTTTACTGTACTTTACAAAGATGTGCGTCTGTACCCGGCTTCAGATGGGCATGATTGACAGGTGGATTAGCTAATCACTGTCCTTTGGGAGTCAATAACTGTAGCTGCTTACGAGGAAAAAAAGAAGGAAAAAGCGTAACACGGTAGACTGCAAAACACTGGCGATATCTGTGGAATCATTGAGTGAAGATCTAAAAATGATGTGACCCATGTAGGCACAGTTTTGAAGTACGATATAGTGCTGAAAAAATCTAGATGATACATTTTTATATTTTAATATTTATTAATATATAGGGACACAATAACCCTTAAGTTGAATTATCCCCTAAATGTATAATATAATTTAAAAAAACACAAACTACAATAAATAAATTAAAGAGAACTGAATGAGACACTGTAGTATCTAGTTAATTATCGAACCGTCTTTAGCTCAAATCTTATGAAACAAAAACATAACAAAAGACCTCTACTATTACACAAAAAGTACCACAATAAATATTATATTAAAGTATTATTCTGGACTCACCAAGCAACTATTTCTGTAGAATAATTGTTTTTAAATGTCTTTGGCAATGATAATTCAAATTCTATTATACTAATCTGATTGTTGGAAATCGTCACCGTGGAAGTGAGCCATCAAATAAATATTGATTGATGGATCCTGAGAAAATGACATAAACATTCAAAGGTATGATTAGCATTATAAAAGCGCTGACCCTTGTGTTGGATAACAGTGTCGAGAGAATTAAGGGCTTCCTGTTGACATTTGTATACAGGTGCTGTGGTGAGAATATCAATGTGACGCTATTAGTACATGCACACAGCAAGGTTGCAGACTAATTGGACCAAGGACTACGGTAGGGAGCTAAATTGTTTCATTATATTCAATTCACATTTGCTGTAGCTCTAACTTCATCAAAGGAACTTTTTATTGTCTTGTCCTAATGTCATTACCTGTAAGAGATCACATGGAAAGCGTTACTTTCTTCTAACTACAGCAGCCTGACTTGTTTCTCGTGATGTTTTGGCTGTGGGGTATTGTTTTATATTTGGAAGCACTCCTCTGGGGGGGAAAAAAGGAAGAAAATAACTTTATTGAATTGGACACTTGTAGTTACAAGTGACCTCTCCATCCCCAACAGTGCCAGAAGTGAGAGCCAAAGTGGGTGCCAAGCTCTGATGATGATAAGATGAGCTTTTAAGAAAGCACAATGGAAAGGCGTCCCCTTTGTTCTTCTATCATCATCCATCCCTGTTGGTTGGTTGTGTCTCCTATAAGGTTAGATTTGGATATTAATGGAAGTTATACAGAGGGATTAATGCAGGCATGTTCAAAATATTTAGTGTGAAACATATCCATTCGAAAATATAAATGTTACTTTATTGAATTTGTCTAATAAATTACTATTCGTAGAACAGAAGACCAACTTTACTAAATCAAACTTTCTGAATACTAAAGTGAAGTTAGTTCACACAAACAGCAACATACAAAAGGACTTAACTCTTTTACCTTTGTGGAATAGCGAATTTATTTTAATTTTACTGTACTTTACTTGTGAAACTGCCAGTGTTGTTATTTTTAAATTTGTACAATTATATTGTCACCACAGTAGTCACAGTTATTGGGTTAACCAAATAATCTTGACATATAACCAACTTTATTGCTAAATCATTGAACTGCTGTGGCAGGGGGACACTACAGTCAACAGTATGGAGGTTATTAGTTGTGAATGTTCGTCCCACTCCAAGCCTAACCAACCAATATTATACTTATACTATTCTATGCAGAAAAGTGATTAGACTGAGCAGTTCACTGAGTCCACTGCAGTCTTCTTTGGCATGCCTTGGTGTGTGTTTGAGAAAGTGGAAGTGAACGCAGCCCCACTGCAACAACACTCTTTGTTATCACTGCAGTGTATCAAAGCTTGTGCTGAAATACTGTAGTGAAGGGAGAAGTAATAGCAGAACATGCTGCTTTGGGTGATGAGCTGAGGGGCCCTGAGTGTTTCCAGGCACTTTAAACCAGGCTTCTGCTAGCATACGCAGGTCAGCCGAGGTGCCGACAGTGAAAGAAAAGCCTCTCCATGTTACATCCATCTCTATACTGAACAAGTGGGCAGCCATGACGGTCTCCAGTTTCCATTTACTCAGATATCAGATATATGATAACATTCTTTTAGCTCTACCGCTTTGCCCGGACAAGCCATAAAGAGGCAATGCATATCAATAATAATATCCAGCCGTATGCTATAATGTTTCATTGGACATTTGCAGTTGAGCGCTTGAGTAACGTAATTCTTTTAGTGCCTGAGATTTGGAATAAAGAGGATTGCTCAATGAGGCCATGATACCAACTTTGGTGCACACTGTTTCACTTTTCTGGTGAAGGCCATGGGAATGAAATATCTGGAATGTTCCAGTATGATATAATACTTCTGCTATCTCCATAGAGACATGCAGGTGAATGACTTTGCTCTGCAAGATGGATTCTTGCGATATTTGTGAGTTCACAAAGAATCCATCTTGGCATACGTCTGCTGGTGGCTTAGGGCCCAGCAGGTGGTTGGTGCACCAATAGGGAGTGGCAAGCCTGTTTTAGGCAAAGCAATAACATCCTTATGGAGCAAGGCATATACACTATCACCACATTTTACATGACATTCACAACCAGTAGGCCTAAGACCTGTTAAATGGTAAATGAATCATGAATCTCTCCTGGTGCACCCATATGGCTCAGAAAGCCTCACTGGGACTGCATCCTTATCTAATCTGTCTTGCAAGCTAATATCCTGTCAGTAATTAACAATATAATATTTACCTTGCAGTTAATCAGAGCATGTAGGATGTGTCATTCGAAATGTTACTGTCTGCAGCTGCTGGACCGGTCTCATGAGGACACACTGGGGCAGATTACTGACATTAGCAAACCCAGACAAGCTAGGAGAATATTATTGGATGCTTCACGCGTCACTGAAGGTTAAATAGGGAGCTATGGCTTGGATCTTTTCGTCAGCCGGTGCATTTTATTGACCCGTAACCTAATTTACTCAAGGACTTTAGGTAACTTTGGTATGATGTAACAAAAACAAAGTGACAAGTCATGGTAGATGTTTTGGAGGTACAGCCAGAGAGACCAGATGGAGACGCTTGGACAGAGGGAGGAGAGTGAAAATGCCAGTTGTTCTCAAACATGTAACATGTAAGCAATGATGAAAGCCCTTTCTTGAACTAGGGCTAAACCAGGTCTGAAATACTTCACGATGACTAAACAACTATTTCTAAACAAAAACTAACCCAGAATTGTAGATTGAATAAAAAAAAAATTGCAAATGTTGGAGGCATATGTGTGTGGCAAGCTGAAAAAAAAGGTCTTCCTTGCGGCAATTGGCTATTTTGGTGAAACTGGTAAACTAATTGTGATTCAGTAATTATGTAGTATTGCATTTCTGTGGTCAAACATGGATTGAGCCCAGGCTTCCTATTGGCTAGCCTCTGTCATGCTCTAAGAGTTGCAGGAAGGTTTACAATTACATTCAAGTGTGAATTGTCTGATCGAGCATATGCACATGAATTATAATAAGAAAATAAGTACATTGTGAAGAGAAATGGCATTTTGGTACATTGCCCACTCTTACATACAGTACCACAGTTTGAGAAACACTGGATTAGGCTTTCCAAGGATGGTCATACAGTAGATTTATGGGTATAGTGAAGAAAAGGGCAAGACACAAGATGTAATAGAGAATAAAGTTAGGTGGATTTGCGCTTACATTTCTGGCTATGTCCAAAAGCTGACTGTCAAAAGTGTGTCCTGAATAATTATACGTTTAAGTATGGAAACATTTTTAGGCATACTGGACTGGTGACTGAAAATTATAATGAATTTCAATGTAGTTAGTAAAATAATGTGACTGCCCACTGTGAATAAATGAGGGTTAAGGCTGCATAAATACTAGTCTGACTTTTCATAAGTATGATTGGACTAATGTTAAAGTTAAGCTCAGGGCACTGGAAAAGGCAGTTCATCGAGATGTGAGAAAGAAAAGGTTTTTAAAATCAGTTGTACCTTGAAACTAGAGCTACTTCAGCTAATGGCACGGTCACGGGGCCCCTGGTCGGCTCTCTCCTCACACTAAAAGTGTTATGGGTTTTGATTGCAGGATTGTGTGTGTATAAAGGTTTGTATGTTTTAAACTGGAAAAGCACAGATGAAATATGCACAATGTAACTTTTCTGATGTGGGATACACCAGCTGCTTGTCTCCATGGAAATCATATTGCTTTGAATAGAAATTCCACAGTATGTCATTAAACCTGTGTAACATTTACCCTATTGGAACGATTCCTGATGAACATGTTTAAGAAGAAGAGGTACTCTAGCTGAAAAATCACAAAAAATAGACAAACAGACAAACAAACAAACAAACAAACAAAAACCTAAATTAAAGATGACCTTAAAGGTGCACTGTGCAACTTTTCTGGTGAAAGGTCCATCCCCATATGACATTAAACACATACACTGTACACATACACACATCATTTATTCATTATGGGTGTTTCTATTGCTCAAAAATACAATCATTCTCTCTGTGGCTGCCGTTCCATAGATCTGACCTGTAATATTTATATTGTTATTATGCTGCTATAGTTGTCTCTCTTGAGATAGATTAATCTACCATAGAACATTCTTGGGAAAGCAATAACATTTTATGAAGACAAGCAATTGATGGACCACCAGAAAAGTTACACAATGCACCTTTAAAGTAACATTGCCACATTGTCAACAGTTATAATCTGATTTATCTTAACTCTTTGCATTGTTCTAAGCTCTGCAAAAATGAGCATCTATACATCTTCAGAATATAGATATCCTTGTTAATATCAGCTTCACTGTGTCATTTCGGAACCTCCAATACAATGTTGCTTCAGTTGCATAGAAATTAACTTCTGTTGTGACATGTTTTTTTGTCCAGTAATGAGTCCATAATTACAGCTGCAGTTCTCACCAGTTGATAGTAGGTTGACCCAACTCCTAATCACCATCCTCTGCAGAATACATAGACACCCTGAGCCCCTTGTCATGTTGGTAGTGATGTAACGATGAGAAAGATGTCCACCCAAGCCCCAGTGAGCGGAGCTGTCAGAGGAGGGCTTGGAGGAGGGCGGGAAAGAGGTTAAAGAGACTCTGTAACCTATCTGTGTGGAAAAATGTTTGCTCCTACTGCAAACTTCTCTTGTGCACTTGGCCATGAAATCTGTTACCTTTTCAATCCAAGAAAATCCTGGCCAGATATACCAACTGCCTATATGGAAAGGTTGAAGTTTTGTGTATTTTAGATCTTGTTTGAAGTTGACCGTTACTCACAAAGAGCGTATTTCTTGTAGTTTCCTGGTTATTTATCGTCTTCCATCACAGCGCCATTTTTCATGCATCTTCTGTGACCTATGTAGTTTTTATAATGGCCAAAATAGGTCCTATATTACACAAAATTGACTCTTGTAGGCTTTAAACCATGTTAGAATGTTAATTAATCAAAACATTACCAGAGTTCTGTTTTGTTTCTACCTTGTGATGTCATATATTGGTAGTTAACATCTGAGTCTTACCTTTATTTCTGTAGAAACTGGCGTGTCCAGGGCTGGAATCATCTATTTGATTGGAGTGATTTGGTTTGGTTTTTAAAAACGCAATGGATCACTTGCTATTGATGAAGAAACAACATTAAAACATAGATGGTGAGGAAAATAGCTTAATATAGGCCTAATGCTATCTGATTGTTATAAGAGTTCACATTTTACTGAGCTTGGTTAATTCATTTGACAAAGTATGGAGGCTGAAAATCATTTATATGTGGGTGTTGAACAGCACAGAAGACTTAATAATTATCAATTTAGTTTTATTTCATCCACCCTTGGACATGTCACCAAGAACTTAAAATAATTGTGGTTGGAAAAGTTCAGAATCAAAATAATTAGCTGTATTTTCTAAAAGCGCTCGATGGGATTCATTAATTTATAACTCATTGATTATATGTTTGGGTGTTTTTAATTGCCAGCCAATCTTCTGCAAGTAAAATAGTGTGGTTTAGAGCAGACAGAGAAGAAATTGGACTGTGGCACAAATTAAAACTGACTCATGTTTATGTTCATGAAATCAATTCTCAAACCCTTTTTTATTTTGTTCTTGAAAGTAGAAAATAAAGTCAAAAATCAAGCTCGATCAATATGAGGAAACAACTTGTGATGTTTTGTTTTGCTACATTGCCCAGCACCTATATTGTATTGAAATTCAAATTTAACAACCTCTCAAAATCACCCTCTGACCAGACCATTGAACAGTGATGTGCAGTGGCTGTATTTGTGTTTGCTGTAATGAATGTGTCCACTCCA
>KN499937.1:21635-38079 GCA_000787155.1 Scartelaos histophorus | reverse complement strand
AATAAAAAATAATAATCAGTGGCACAAAAGACCCCAGAACTACAAGGGTGGTCTGAACATAATTCTTTTCATTTGTAAAATACATTTGTTTTAGCAGGTTTTTGGCATATTTTGTAAAGTTTTGCCTGTAAAGGAACCATATAAGATCCCATTAAGAATGTTTAGCCACCATTGTATTATTTGGTTTTAGTCAGCATGCCCTATAGTTTTCTAATACACAATTATCCCAGTTAACCAAGACTCTGGACCCACTGCATGTGATTACCCAAGTACTTCCAATGGCCTTTTCTTTAAACGGTTATTTCCATTATAGCTGTGCAATTAAAGCAGCTTTACTCACGATCGAGATTCATTCATTTCTAATCGTTCCTGATATGAGTCACTTTAATGGAGAGGTCTACAGCCAATCCCCTGTCAGTAAAAGCATGTTGTTTCATACTTAAGAGGAAGTAATGGTTTGTGCTAAATAGCCATGATTAAACGTCTGTGTTGTTTTGTATTCAGGAAATGAACATTGAAAGCAATTTTTATTGTTTTTAATGAGACAAAATAAAATTAAATGAAATACAAATTTTAAATGGTTCAGTATGAGGATTGATGATTCATTTCTGGCACATTCCCCAGACATATTTCCATGTGATATTGTTAGTGGTTTGCAAAGCAGCTGATCAAAACTTTGCCTGCAGTTTGCTAAACCAATCACTGAACACTTCAAATTTTGTAGAAGTTTATCTTTACAGAGCAATACTTCCATTATGTGTACATCTACTTCCAACCATTATGTGTACGTGTATTTATCCAAAGCAGGACTAGCCTACAAATATGCACTTGCTCACCAAACCCTCAGAGGGAAGGCAATGGCCACAAAACACTGTGTAAATGTAAATCAATAAACAATTACACACCCTGCATCATAACACACTGCCTACTGACCTCAACTCTCCAGACTCTGACCACGTCTCCATTTTCTAGTCGTATTTAAAAGACTCATCAGAACAATAGAGTGCTGCTCGCTGTTCGATATCTGGACAAGTAAAGGAGACGAGGTAAGAACCGTAAAGGCGAGTGTCCTGAATTATATATCGCTCTAGATTTAGGTGGTTATTAAATTATGCATCCAGATGTAATGTTAATTTTTGAAGGTAAAACAGGCAGTTGCAGCCATTCCCAAATTGTGCTACTAAGCTGTCTGAAAATCAATGAACCGCCAACATCACATCTGCAGCAAGTGCTAGGATTGACTTCAGGGACTTGTGGCTAACATCTTGGAGCCAGATTTCACAGTTTATCTTTACAAATAGAATAACTTGATTTGTTTTCTAATATTTTAATTTTTCAGCAATGTAGTGATTAAGAATTATAAAGTATGTATGAGAAAATCTTGACCAAATTGCCATAACCATGTCCACTGTTACTAGAAAATATCCTTCTTGCTCCAGGTTATAGTAGAATCATTTCATCATCTTTAATTGTTATATTCCATATGGGCGATACCACAATTTCTGGTGTTGATAAAGTCTAATCTTTAGGGTGAAGGAATAAATACATGTGTACAAAGGGCTTCAAATAGGCTCTAAAGGTCAAACAGATCACCTGACACAGATGGGTCCAAAATGTTGCTGATGAAAGGGATTTGACACAAAATAATGAAGTAATAATAACCCCAACATGTCTAAATGTATGGAAACAATATTGATATCCACATTCACACTAAGTTAGTATCAGTATGTCGATAATCTCATCCCTAATTCTCAAGATTTTCACAACAAGAAATCCATAAGATTGAATTTCAAGTAACACAAGGGCTAAAAATGCTGGAATAAATAGGAATAAAACCTGCTGAAACCTGGATCTAATAAATTAAAGCTGGGGTACCCTAATTTTTTGGTTTGTAAATGGATAAATTCTGTGTTTTGTCCCAGAAGAGTAAGAAGAGTAAATTGTAAAAGGAGCATTGGGGAAAAACGACTATTTGTATTGAAGGTGCTCCACCCCAGTTTCACTTTACCGTCTTAAAAAGCAGATCTTAAACTGTGTACGCTCCGGATAACTGAGGCATGTGAATAATAATGAGGTGCCCAAGGGTTTGTAAAAGCAAGAGATCAGTTGGACGGATTTAAACACCTTCTTCCTCCTTCCGCAGTCTCCATCAGGTTCCCCAGCTTCAAGGCATCGGGAAGGAATGTCCATATTTGGATTTTTATGTTAATTGTGTGGTTGTTCATCCCACATGTGCCCACAGGTGACGTCTCCACACAATACTGGCCTGGGTTTGAACTTTGCTGTGAGGTGATGGTGCTAAGCCAGGTTTATGAAAGGTTCTCAATGGGTCATATCTGCCAACAGCTAATAAAAACTACTTTACTGGCTCTAAAGTTAAATGGCCCTGTAGAAGTTTGTTGAAGTTTTGGCCAGTTTACAGTATACTAGACTTCTGGACAGCTTTAAAATATTAAAGAGGTGCTTATGGTTTGCTAGATGGCTTAATAAGACTCTATGGACTTTTCAAAATACTGGCTAGTTTCAGTTTCACTTTGGTAGGATTAAAAATATAAAATGTCTGCAGAACCTTCTGATAGATTTGCACTGACACAAAATGTATTAAAAATCACACTCTTTATAAGACAAGACAAAATGGAAAAAGAGATCGGTCGCTTTTGATTGTTTAAAGACATTTTCTTAAGAGAGTCACATTAATACAAAGATCTATCATGGAATATCAGTATTTTATATACTGCAGTTATTATACCACATTTTATATTCTGTAACATGTACATGGTAATATGCCAACTTTGCTTCAAAAAGTGTTCAGTTAGTTCATTCAAGAAATGAAAAGTAAAGAAAGTAAAATGTAAACTCAAAAACAATATTCAAATCACTATGAAAAGGATTACAATACCCTGCAAATGCTGTGTCGAAATGTCTTAAACCTTTTTACCACAAGAGAATACACAAGAAACTCAACATTTTGGGTAACGCATTGGGTTTTTGTTGCGGCTTTTACTATAACACTGATATTAATGGACGCTCATTGATGATTTACAGAATCCCGAGAGGCGACGGCAGAAACAACATTAAGAATTTGAGTCAAGATCCGGATCCTCAGAAAGACGCGAAATATTCTGCTCAAAATCTCTCAACATAAAATAGGATGGTTGCCTGAGGTCATCATTTAGCTTGTGAGAAAATTTTGCAGATTCTCTTTGCAAAACAGAAACTCATTTTTATTAATAATTAACAGATGTTTCCGTTGAAATTTCACCATTCACATTTTCCACATTTTGTCTTTAAAATAAAAGCAAATATCCAACAGCGTACAATCAATAGATCTACGTTGAATGTATGTATGACGACACTAACAAACTATCTGTGGCTTTCGGGATGTAAAAGAACACATTTTTTATCAAATTCGTTGATGTAAAAATGTCCCTAAACGTGCAAAGGCCACAAGTGCAAAAAGAATACGATGAACAATGATTTCCAAGATTAAAACATTGTGAATTCTAATTAGAGACACGACTTTTAATGTGTGTGTGACGGGAACGCTTAAACATCTGCAATGGAAAAGGTGGTTCACGCTTTTTCTCAAGAGGAAAAATAAAAAAAGCACACAAAAATAGCTCCAGTCTGTTCCTCTAAACGTGTGTGGGAAAAAAGGGGCGTGATGTCATCAACGTTCGCCGAAGCAAACGGAGGCGGAAAGTGAAGACGATGGGGGAGAAAAGGTGTTGTTTTCCGAGGTGCGGCTCTGATTGTATCCCATAATCCATTGCAGTCTTTCTCAATCGATGAGCCGCTGTTTTTTTACCACCGTTCACCATATTGACAACTTATCAATACTGACACAGGTAATTTCCCAAGAGTACGCTCCTTTTAGAATAGCACTTAAAAAAAGAAAAAGAAAAATACACTGTAGCTTTTATACTTTGTAGCCAACCAGATCACAGTCAGAAACAGAAAAACAAAACAAAAAAAATCGTAAAAATAAGTTAACATAATTTTGACACATAGAATTTTACAATATGTACATTAGCTTTAAATTAAAATAGATTTGTCGCTTGTCTGATTGGGTAGTCCTCAGTGTTAGTACTTCCTGTTTACCATCCAGTGTTTCAGCCAATCAGAGGGCAAGTAAGGCTTCCATCCAGTCCCTGCCGCAAGTTTGTCGGCAAGTGATGTGTTCAGAACGGGCCAGAGCCCTTTTGCAACACACATGGCAGAACCTTCCACCTCCAAAACAAATAAATATAAAATATATGTCATATTTCTCTATATATTCATAAAACCAAACCCAAGATAGATTAAACTCTGATGTGTCCTCTCTTGAATCAAACGGTGGCCATTTTCCTATTGCAAGTCAGCATCACTTCCCTTTTTATCTCCCGCTTTTGTGTTTTTCGAAGTTTTTGAAGAACAAAGGAACAAAAAAGTCTTCTCCAAAGCTGTACATCTTAAGTAAACAAATGTAAAAGTGCATGTTTTTTTTTTTTGAATATGTTTTAATCCACTATATCCAAAAGTGTTGCAGGCACTTAAGTCCTTTCCCAAACTTTGTAGGTGTTTTGACAGTGGAGCAGGTTGGTTTGGTTATTCCTGGATTCTGTGGGACCCCTGTCTTGCCTTTCAGTCTAACAGAGAATTCCAAAGTGAAAAGCTCAGTGCTAGCCCAGGATATCCAGGTAGACCGGCGTCGCTTTCCCCATGGCAAACAGGACTTTTTGAATGTCCTTGATGTTGAGCCTTTGTTGGGGCTCCCTTTGCCAGCAGCCGAGCATGACGTCGTACACCTCCTTGGGGCAGATCCGTGGTCTCTCCAGAACACGGCCCTGGGTTATGCACTCGATGACCTGCAGGGGGAGATAGAGAGAGAGACACACAGAAGCAGCAGAGTGAGACACCGCAACTTTCGCTCACTGATTGCTTGTGTTTGCCGGTAATGAGAAAGCAGTGACGCCAGGCGAGCTGTCCTCTGAGCTTTGAACTAATGAAAGCCAGATGAAAGAAATAAACTGCATTCATTTACTCTTAAATTTGTGCAATATTTGAAGAGAGACGGCGTTTTCTTTCCCTCCCCAAGCCAGAATTTCACTGTTATTTGAACATGTGTGCTGGTGGATACTGGGCACGCTGCTAACAAGGCACTGATCATTTGGTTTAGGGCGGCTGCTCTAATTAGCTTCACAAAGACGCTAATGGAATTGCCCCACCGCTGTCGGGTTGTTTGAGCCTCTGTCTGACGGAAGGATTATACACAAACTTTAAATGCTGTTTTCCTTTTTAAAACATGCAGCTTGTGGTGTTTAGTGTGGGCCCGAGCAGCCACATGGCCTTGACTAATGATGCTACACAACTGTCAGAGTCTGGACCACAAAAACAGCTCCAAGTACATTTGGGTTTAGATCTTATTGAGCTTCTACCATGTTCTGATGCTTAAAGGGGTGTGTACCTGACTTTTACTATTTTCAGATTGGGACACATGATAAGTTTGCTTATCATTCAATATACAACATTTTGAACATTATTTATTTATTTATTTATTATCTGTATACCATGTGTACATTTCCTTTGCATTACATTTGTGCTTACTTTTTTGGCTTTATGAGATCTGTGGTGTAAAAAGTTGAATTAATAACTTCCAAGACTTAGATGCCATGACAGATGCAAACTAAAAAAACTTTTGAAGTTTATGTGGTACAAACATCTCTTGGGTGACTGTGTCAGTAGCATAAATTAGTTTCAGTTATATTGTTTATTGTATATATTTACAAACATTATATCAAACTTTACATTTGGCTATGATGATAAGCTTAGATTAATTTTCAACATGTCAGGGGTTATGCTGAGCATTCCTTGCCTGTTAACAGAGCATCATCATGTAATAATTATTAACTTAAACAACTTGCCAGGGGCCCCATTAAAGGGCTGCATGCCCAGGTCTGTGATATACTAGTGTATGTGGCAAAATCTGACTTTCTATTGGCTAGGACAAAATGAGGTGTACAGTCTATTAAATTATTATCTGGTAGTTTGTGTATTGGGAACAACTTCTTCTGGCACCAGGAATGAAGTGGATAGAGCTACAAGGCTGGAACAATGTGTCAGATGTATTAAAATGTATATGAAAACACTGATAGTTGAGGTGTTTTTTTTGTTTTTGTTCCCCCCTTTTTTGAGAAACTGTGACAGTAAGAAGAAAACACAAGTTTTCACATCCAACCAGGATAACGCCTCACAATGAGATGTTTTGAATAGTTTGTATTGAAATAGTTGGAATATACAATGCAAAAAAAAGAAAAGAAGAAGAAGAAGTAAATGGGCAGGATCATGAAAATACAAAAAACAGACACTGTGGTGATAGTGAGAGCACGGGGTGCAAATGTTGGAAAAGCCACTTTGTTCAACTCTAACTTTTGAAACCTCCCTTGTTGATTTTAACACCACAGCGTACAAGCAGAAACAAATAGTGTCTCAGACTATAACAGCCACACAATAAGACAATGTCCACACACAGCATCTTGCAATTGGGCTCTGGTTGAAAACTCATTTGTTGAGAGTAACCTAATCCATATTCAAATCGATATGTTTTACTCAGCCTGATTGTCAAGAACAATAAAAAGCGGCTGTTTGGAAAATGTTAAACAAACTTGTGGGAGCAACCCCTGCATGTGCTCTGGCTGCCGTCAACAAAGACATACCTAATTTCTCATTCAGTGTGTTTTTGTTCTCTTGTCACCATATGATAATAGGCTTGTCAGGCATTGAAGCTGAGGCATCCAATTTGACACATTCACACAAGTTTGTAGCAATAAATGCATGTGCTGTAATACTGTAAGAATATGCGTGAACTGAAGAGAAAATTGGTGTCATGGGAGCAAATGCTTATTTTATAATATGCAGGTTATTTGACCAGATTTCATTCCACTTTCTGATATTAAATACATTTCTTTGACATTACTCCCCTCTTATCAAATGAAATTGTGTTCACTGGCTTTAGTGAGTAATGTTAGGAAATGGGTAACATAACTAAGCCCATTCCACTGGTGATATGGTTTGGATTGGGTCACTACGTACAAGCTTCCATCGCTAAAAGGGACACATTATAGAAGAGCGGAGATGCTGGGGGAAAATCACATAATGTTCTATAACAAATCATTCCTTAGTTCTTTTCAGACATTGTGAAATGTCTGAATAAATAGACTCAACTGAATTCTTAGAAAAAGCAACCAGAAATTCAAGGACAGGATGTTATAAGAACGTGTGCATGATTTACTTGTTGGGATTTGTATTCAAAAGTATATTTGCAGGTGCACTATGTAACTGCGGGGAGTCAGCTAACAACTTGACAACAAATTATTGCTTATTCTGGACTGTTTCATGGTATGGCATTAAACTTGACTTTATTAAACTTGACTAAAAATTCTGTCCCGTGCAGACCTCTACCCTCCACAGATCTGACCTGTAATGTTTATGTTTATTTATTAAATATGGGACAGTGCACATTGTTTGACATGTGTTATATGTAATATATGTATATGTTATATGAGTTAGTCATGCAGACTCATTTTCATCTGTAGTCCCATTGGCAGGTTGATGGCAAGACAAAAGACATATGCACAAGAACATTCAGTCCATCACACATGACAAATCACATTAAAGATCAGTGAATAATACTGTAGCCATATTAGTAAAATGAAGAACATGTGAAAAGCACAGTGCATACATGAAAGACAATAGACACGATGCATAACATAATGCAGCCTGCAGTTGTCTCCCTTGAAATAGACAGGTTTAATTTATACCGTAACAGTCTAGACAAAGCAATAACATCTCCATGAGAACAAGCAGGTGACGAACCCAGCACCAGAAAAGTTGCACCATGCAGCTGCAGCATTTGCAATGTTACCTGCCCTGTTAAACATGTGATACAAAGCATGTACACACTACACAGTCAAGGTATCTACCTTAGTTTCATTGTAATTAGGAGGCCCATTGAATTGATTTTGGGTGTGCCACAGGAAATATTGCGCACCATTACTCTGATTTGTACAATTTGACAAAGCTGCTAACTCTTATGTGGACAGAATCATGATTGAAACAGGAAAAAAGCAAGAAAAATGACCTAAGTGACCCTTGTTACTGAGGCTCATTTAAATCCATTGTTATAATGAATGATCATGGCCTCTACGCTAAGAAATCTGAGTGTGTTAAAAGCCCTGTCTCCCATACCAAGTCTACAAACTCATTAGGAAAGCAGCCTTTTGATTTTCACATTTTGCTATAAGGCTTTTTCATATTTGTTCTAAAGTTCAGTATGTCTTGTTTAATCAAAGAAATGTTTTTATACACGAGAAAGAAAGAAAAGTGGATATTTTAATTTGCCAAAGAACATATTGACATTTCAATCGGGGATGTTTGTGAAGTAACGCATTGTATATACGGGATTATTCTTTCAGCTCAATATACCTGTTTCCAGTATTCTCTTTTTAAAAGAGCAATTGTAATTGAATTGTATTGATTCAAAGGCATGGTTCCATTGGAAAAACAAACCAATCAAGTGTATTATGTAATCCTCCATCTTGTCTGTTCGCAAAGAGGCATTCATTTATCACCTCAGTGGACCAGGAGAGACGCTCAGGAAAAAGGGACTACACAAAAGACTAGATCCAAGATGGCAGTGTTGATTTGAATATCCCATTGGTTATTCTTCACATATATGGCAGAGTGCATTGTCTTCATCAGTGCTCAGCGAAAAACACACTCTTTTCATTCTTCTGGTTGTCATGGCTGTCTCACATAATAAATGCATTCAATCTTCCCACTCATATTGTGTGTACATGGATAAAACCCAGAGACTGGCCCAGAGCTACGTGTTCACTGTGCCGTCTTTACTGTAATATGATAATGCCGGATGTACAATGTAGCGTATAATGAACAAATGTATCATGTACATGTCTACAGTAAAATACTGCACCTCGTTATTCCCCAGCTGAAACCAGGGCTGCTTCCCGTAGGTGAAGATTTCCCATAAGATCACTCCGAAGCTCCACACGTCACTTTCTGTGGAGAACTTCCGGTACATAATGCTCTCCGGAGGCATCCAGCGGATAGGCAGCATGGTGTGTCCTCCAACCTGCCAAGACAAGAGTGGGTTGGTTAGAGCAAAAAGCCCACCACACAAAACAAAGCATCCAGCGAGAGTGTGTACAGGAAAACATGAGTCAAGTAAACGTGTTGAATAAGCATGCAGCACGGTGGGCCACTTCCTGTTGTGCTATCACATTATGAAGATGGCACCATGAGGGGAAAAAAAAAAAATGTCATGCTGTTGAAAAAAAACGTTATTTATTTGGGATAAATACAAAATATGTTATCAGAATATGAAGTAAAGTGACATGTTTTTCTTTGTTTTTCAGTGCAATAAAAACAACCAAACTGAAAAACATACTTTTATTTGAATGTTATTAAAGAGGTGTGGGGCTTTGGTTTGTATGCATTTGGTGACAAATATAGGATTTTATCAGTGTAGAAAACAAATAAACAAGCATATTTTTGCTGTAACACTGAACCATGTACACTGGTTTTGATGTCTCATCTTAAATGTTGAATATAACTCTTCGCAACAAGAATTACAGGGAATATTTAAACCTAAATTTGTCATAACTGCATGTAAAAACACCAATAGTTGGTTACACATGTGACTCAATAACAAGTCTACTGCAGAAAGAGGAATGCTTTAAGCAAATTAGCATAGCAGAGATTATTCTTGTGTAGTATGGAAAATACAGTCAAACTCGTGAGGGGATTAACAGTCCATCATGTGTAAGTGCTACTGTGGATTTAATAGTACATGAACATCTTCTGCTCTAGTGCGTGTTGACACCAACAGAAACCGCTGACTTATGGGGAAGACTTGGGCTGCCTGTATAATCATGTGCAATGCCATAGATTTCACATCTCTTTCTCCTCACTAGTACTGGAATTAAGCACTGGATCAAGGCTTACAATAGAATGTTTTAATAAATCACTTTGAGCCATGGCACTGGCAAAACGGTGTGCATGTGCATATTTACATGTGGGTCGTCTTTCATGAAGGAGATGTCTGAAAGCAGGTAATGTAAATAGCACATGCAGGGCTTTGAATATTTAAATGGTATTCTTATCAGGCGGCGTTAGCCGTTTCGTTATTAGCATGTAAACACGGGTTCAGGAGAAGGTTGGCATGAAGCGTAGGTTCTTTATGATCTTCAAAGCCCAGAGAAATGAAAGAGAGTCCCCATGGCTTAAACCTGCTGTGGCTGTGGGGATTAATCAATTAAACAATCACCCATTACTCATTCCATTTGCAAGGCTATAATCACAATTATGATTAACATTCACCACTCGTGTGAAACAAGTGAATTACACACGTATGAGCCCACTATATGTGATCATTGTATCAATCCAGATGTTTGATTTATTTGACCTTTTAGAAAGAACCCAATGGATTGTTTAAAGGTGCACTAACTTTTCTGGTGGAGGTGACTAAGGGGATGTTATAGCTTATAATAATAATAAAAAAATTACAACTTTTGCTGCTCAAAATAACTGAATAACATGTATTCTGCTGTGAGTGGGGATGTAATCTAATTTAATCAGACCTACTATTCCAAAATGTGGGAGCTGCCATGGAGAAGCTTCTGTCTCCAGTGCTCCAGCGAGGGACAAAGAGGAGCAACTGGTCCATAGAGCCCAGAGCTGGACTGGGCGTGTGGAGCTATAGAAACTCAGGCAAATAAGACGCGGTTGTCCATGCAATCTTTTAAAAAACAGGAATCTCAAAATGGATTCTAAAATTGACCGGTATCCAGTGAAGGGTGGCCTTTAAAAATATTTATTCAGCAACTTATTGATAGATGTTGCATGAGTGTAGCAGCGTGCTTTTTCTGGCACATATTTCCTCCAACAAATATGTACGTGTCGATCCTTTCAATCCACCATATTTATCCATAATGCTATGATTTATTTGCCACAACACATGTGCCATTCAGCTCCAAATGTTCATTAGCATAGCTCTCCTCTCATAGCTGCGTTTACATCCCACTGCTTCCCCACTCCACACCTTTGGGTTACAAAACAATCAGATCCATTTAATCATAATAAGCCCTTCTCCCAACTCCATTTACCATCCTCAACATCTGTGCATCTTCAACCCAGAGTGCTGTTTGGCATGCTGAAAAATCTACTCGAGTCGTGCTAATTAGCTGCAGTTTTGTCGAGCGCGCGTTACACATATCTTTTGGAAAGTCACAATCACTATGCATCAGTCTGGCACAGCAGATAAATCTTCTACATGTTCAAAGGAAAAATATGTGGGTGCCAAAAAATCCTCTGCTTCTTGAACGCTACTTCATCAACAGCCTTCAGCTATTACATTAAATGATAAGATTCTAAATGTTTACACGTCCATCTTTAATATGTAGGAATGTGTAAAGCTTCTGTATTACACTAAATGTAATCTGGTGAGCTTTAAGCCATGTTATAATGTAACCTACCTAGAGTTGTGTTTTGTTTCATTGTTTCATTTTTGTAAATTTTTTTGCTATGCTCCACCTTGTGATCATGAAGTGGTAGTTTTTATTTTTTTATTCATAGTTTTATTTTTTTTTATATATTTTTTTTTTTTTTTATTCATAGTTTTATTTTTTTTTATGTCAGCAGCTACATTTACCTTTTGCCCAATAGAGATCGGCAATTCCAGGGCTGAAATTATCTAAATGATTCTAGTGAAGATGTCTGGTGCTTAAAAACACAATGGAGCACTTCCTGTATCACCAAATTACATCATAAGGTGGAATTGAGTGTTTTCTGTTATAGAGAATAACTAAATCTGCAGGGTTTTTGTGTAAAACATGTGTGAATGAAACAAAACACAACTCTAGGTCTGTTATTGATGAGGAAACAACATTGTAACAGGAAACGTGAGCGGTTTAGGTTCATCTTTAGGCAACTAATCTGCACCAACAGGAAGAAGAAATTAGCTGTGTCAAAAATGATTCTGTACTGGACTGCACTTGTGATTATGAGAACCAAATATACTCATTTTTGGCATTTGAGAAAATATTATAACATTTCATGAGCTCAGTTAATAGCTAAAAACAACAATGATTAAAGGGAGTCGGATGTAAATTTGCAAGGACAGCTCAGACCTCAGCCCTACGGCCCATCTCACAATGGTGAAAGTTGGGATGAGTAGTGATGTTTAATTGGATTTAGGGGGTAAGACTCTATCCACTGAGCTGAAAAATCCTTTCTTCTGACATTAGCAAAGAATCCAGTGAAACTAATTTGTTCTTTTACTGACCTTTGGGGCTGTAACTGCTAGGCCCAACATAAACTTTAAGAAATCCTAGATCAAGGCACCATACGTTCATTATTTCTTTTTGCCCATGTTTTGACCTTTTCTTAAGAATAAATATCCTAAATCCAGTTCAGCACATTAAAATACTGAAAACTGTTTGGTGTTTTGCTACAGATGACTGGAGGATTAACAAGGCTAGAAATTGGTCTTGGGGGTCCCCATAATTTATTTATTTTTGTACTTCTTTATGCTGCCGTCTCAGGTTATAGCAAAGTAATTTCTACCTGCAGACCCTGGACAGGTTAATGTCAAAAATAGCTCAGGTGCCAATAAAATTGACAAGGTACAAATACATTGGGACCATAAAGTATAAAGTAAGGTGAATGCAAAACCCTCTAGAAATAGAACATTCAAAGGAAGTGAATCTTCTGCAACATTATGACTAAGCAAAGAAGCAAGCTGTAATAAATAAGGGCAGTGCACTTACAGACCAATCTATTAAAATCTGCTAAAATACTTAAAATGCAGACTGTGTAACATTTCTGGAGAGTCTGCAATCTGCTTCTCTCCACGTAGATATTGTTGCTTTGTCTGGAATGTCCTGGTATTTCATTAACCACCTTGCATTTACTCAATGACTATGAGTAATGACCTAAAGACTTTCATTCTTACTGTGCGTAGGCTCCTTTCTCCACAGATCTTCATGTAACTTTGACCCTGTGGTGTCACTTGCTGTCTCCATAGAGATAAAAAAAAAAAAAACAATAATAATGTAATGCCATACTGTGGAAGATTTCAAGCAACATCTCCATGGAGAGAAGCTGGTGACGGCCCCTCCACCAAAAGTTAGACAGTGCAACTTTAAATTGGAAAATACTTTAAACTGTACTGTTAAAGGGACTGTATGTGAAAAACAGAATGAGTTCATATGGACTGCAGTTACAAGAGTTACCAAATACATTCTGAGCATCCTAATTATTCATCACTGCACTTTCAGAGACCAGAGTAGAGTTTTACAGTCACTGTGAAGCTAACAATAACAATAACAACAATAACATCATGCTAACTGCCAAACAATAAAATACTCTCTAGCAAAAGTATTTTGACCAATAGGACCTGCAGTACTGGGGTAATGGGGCAAAACAGATTTTGCTCAAAAAAAAAAATCTAATATGGGCCCTTTAAGGAAATTGAGTACTGTTATGTGTTGTATTTTTGTCAAATTTTACACTCATACATGCATTCATTTACCTGGCTATCCCAGGGTATAAGAAGTTTTCTTACTCCCCTCAGGTTAGCCATTCTGCACAGCACTTTAGAGTCTTCATGTAGAGGTAAACAGTCAGTTTTCCCCTATAGTCACAAGTCTATACCAGCCCGAGGGCACCTGGAGTATTAGCTGCATTTCAAACACCAAAACACTCCTCTTCTTTACCTCCTCGTTTGTTGCTTTCTTGGCTCCACATCCTGCATGCTTGTGTGTTCACCCCTGCAGTGGGAGATGTTGGATTCTTAGGGCACATAATGTAGTAATTAACATAAAGATACAACAGGGATGGCTTCCTGATAAGGAGTTAACTACACGTGAGATTTTTACCAGGCCTGGTCCTGCCAAACACGCAGGCCAAATGAAGAGTGCTTATCCACCACCTGGTCTCATTCGATGTGAAACGATGTGCTATTGTACACAACATTACTCCAATATGGATGCTGGAGTGAGCCATGCAGCGTGTAAAACCTCCGCTTAGGGGTCAGAGTAGGTGGGCGATGCAGTGCGACGGAATAGGTTAAAGGCTGGTATACAATGTGTCCCCCTGTGGAGCTCAGCAAAGATTAAACAAAATTAATTAAGTTCCTGTTAGTCTAAATGACTTGTCTGAGCCCCACGCTGCCCACTGCTCTACGTTATAGCACATCAGACGCATCCTAATGACTGGGATTGGGAGCGGGGGTAACAAACTGGCTTGCTGTTCCCCTAATGACTCCCCAACATCACCTTGGGTTTTCGTGACAAGGCCATTGCAATTATCTCGGAACATGGGGAAAGAAAAAAAAAAAAATAGAAGGTTTGAGCACATAATAAAAATAAAATAATTGCCCCTGTAATTACCCTCATCGTTCTCACTCAATGTCACAGGGAGAGGATGGCACTCCGCGGCGGCGACTGAGGGATGAGGCTGGGGCGCTTTTTTGTGTGTTGCTGTGTAAACTGGATTAGCGCTGTGCCTGTCCCACCATGGCAGGGGAGTGATTGGATTAAGGCAGAGGAGAGCGCAGCGGTGGCAGCGAGGGGAGGTGGGGGGGGTAGATTACAGGCCCGGTTGGGTTCTTCTCTGGGCGGCCCGCAGGGAGCCCCGGGAGGCCCCCAGACGTCTTAAAAGGGCCCAGATAGGCATCGGAAAACATACACACACTCTGTGCTGAGCCGAGCTAACCGCGACGCTATCTCTGCTCGCCACCTCAAACAGCAGCAAACAAGTTCACTTTTGGAGCCTGTGATGTCCATTAGGGCTCTACCTGCTGTGCCGCTGCCAAGTGCAGATAAAGTGGTATCTAGTCCAGCTGCTGCACGCTGCTGGGAGGCCCAAGAGGATAGGGCTCTTCAAAACAACGCCACACACCCACACACCAGCTCGCACCAGATTAGCCAAGTTTACATTTAATTTGGTCTACGTTCATGTTTCAGTATGTCTGGTTAATGCAATGAAAAATGAACAATAAAGGTTAGCTGATGATTTAGCTGATGATTTAAAAAGGGCTGTTAACATGAAAACCACCACAACATATGAGATTCAAACAAAACACGACTCCGGGTCTGTTTTTGATGAGGTGCAGCATTTAATTCTAACATAGCTTAAAGTAAAAATAGTCATTTTGCATAATATAGGACTTTTAATAATTTAATACTTATTAATGATCATTCATAGTGGGATTTTTCCATTCACGCAGAGATAATATAGTAAAGTTATGTGACAACTAGCTATAAAAGCAGATAGGGTTTGCTTTTTTTGTAAATGTAAATGTGAAGACAAAATTGTATAAATTGAATTTACTTGTTTTTGCTTCTGAAACGCTCATGATTACTATTTTTTTTATTGATTAACCTTGGTGTTGCCATCCTTAGTAGCAGGAAATGATACAGAAAGGGAGACAGAAATAACACTCATACTCATTCAAATTATTCATTTTACTACTTTATTTTCTGAATTTTAACTTTTCAGACACTATCATTTCAAAGTGCACATTTGAACTCAAAAGCTGCCAATGTCTTGAATTAGCTGTTTCTAAAGATGTAGTTTATTCAAATGAGATAAACAGTGGCAGAGCTCATTTACATCGCCTGGCTAAATAACTCGCCCAATCGACTCAATGATGCAAGACTTTGTGCTCGGAAAGTGACTCAGATCCACTCTGGCAGAACGGATAGCTCCTGACTTGACTAACGCAGCACAAGAAACACTCATCCATAATGCTTCCTTGGACAGCAGCCTAAACGTATTGTTAGTGAATGTTATACTCAGACACAGGCATTTGACTGGGTGCATCCCGGGCCACCTAAACTCCAACTTTTTGAGGACGGTCGTGCCCACTTGGCCATTTATTACTGCTCATGTGCAGCAGAGACAGTGTTAAAAAGGATCCAAGGAGAGGAGCTGAAAGGACAATTTACTTCATCATTCAGTAGTAATAAATATGGCGGTGTACTCATTAGCTGTGTACATTTTTGTGAGCAGGGAGGGACTGGGAGGGAGAGGGAGGGGGGCGCTTGATAAATAATGCAAGAGAAGACGCTGCTGTTTGATCCTTGAAACAGTGGAAACCCAGGGACCATTTTTCTTCAAAGCAACGTGCAGTGCAGGTACGGCGCTTCCTGGCAGCGATGTGAAGAACAGTCAGTCCTTGGAACACTCTCATTACATTAGGCAGCCCTTAATAGGCTCCAGCACAAAAAAATTGATTCTGTCTCCAAAAATGTTATTCACTATTCAGGCAATATGCATCGGTGGTGTCGCTGTGGTGTTCAAAAGACACGGCTGGACAAGAAAACTGTATCAGATCACAGAATGGAGTTTGGTCATATGAAAAGGGTGCTACTGCTGGACCCCA
>KN499937.1:0-21586 GCA_000787155.1 Scartelaos histophorus | reverse complement strand
ATGTCAACATTGTAAAAACTGGGCTGTGTGTATCTACGTGTGAACACATTTTTGTCAGCTAGTAACTAAAATACATTGTAGATACTGAGCCCAGAGCTTTCCTTTATAGGAGCACTTGTAAGTAGGTTCACAAGGCCAGTGACAATTTTTAAAGGTCTATATTATGTATTGCACAAGCTTATAAACTACTTTAGGTACCTTAGCCTGTATTTCTCGCAGCACCGGGTGGCAAAAATATGGGCAACACCTGACAAAATGTGTTTCTTTTCTTTTTTCTGTTATTTTTGTCTTTGGAGCTATTGTTTCACTTAGATTAACTTTATACAGCAAAAATGGAAACAGAAAGTACTTTTTGTTGTCCAACTGTGTAGATCCAAAGTAGCTTAGCCAACAGTAGAAGGAGATAAAGGACCCTTTAACCCACCAAACAACTATTATTATCCTCAAAAACTCCTTTTATTGGGTTTCAGATTCCAGAATGTGATGATGCCGTTCTCCCAGAGGGGTGCTAGAGACCATGCAATATTCAAAAGGTAAATTCACAAATGCTGAATCTTTTCTATTAGAGAAGACCAGGGCATTTTAAGGCCCGACTCTGACTGACCCATGAAAGGTTGCTTGGAATTAAGAAAATAAAACCTACTTTCAAAATATTGCATAATGCATGGACTAAAACAGCAGTGCTTAATTTTTGAAACCTGTTTACAGTGTGCGTGCGTCTGAAACAAGTCTGAGTGCTTGTGATTAGCAACAAGTCAAGACTTTTGGCCCGGTCCTCCACAATATTTTCTGCTTCTCATTTGGCCCCTGAGGCAAAATAATTGCCCACTCCTGTATTAAAGACTAGGCCCATTCACTTCTTGGATTACAACAAAAAGCTGCATTATAGCAATTTTTTATTTTTTTATTTTTATTTTTTTTACCTACCCCCATCTGTATTCAATAAGACTGGCCCATAGAATGCTGTGATGTCATCTGAAACTGAGAGAACGGTCCTCTACATCTCTATAACGTATTACTTAATTTGGATGAAATTTGTGTTGACGCTAGAACTGCATCTGCTGACACACTGAAAAGTGAAGTCGTTTGTATGAAAACCATGTTCCAAATAGTTTGCTGAAAACAATCTATCTGGAACAATGCTGTGCTGCACATTGGGAATAGTTGAGAGGTTTGGTAAAGGTGTTCACCTTATTTAGGAAGTTGCCGACATTATGTGGCCTGTCCAGTTGTGTAATTTTCCGTAGGGCGTGTCAATCTCAACAACAAATAGTCACTAAGGGCAAGCTCACACTAGGTCTTTAGGACCGTGCCGTGCTCAAGCACGATTGCCTAAGATTCTCTAGCCCCACTCACACCTGCACAACCGAACTGGGCCACAGCCCAATGTTGTCGTCACATGTTTGTTTGCATGTGGTGGAGAAGTGAAAAACCATTGCTTTAGCAGAAAAGAAAGTCCAGCGGCAGAAATATCTATTAAGTAATGAGACAATTATGCGGCCTCGTATGAGATGTGGTCCTCTTTGAGTGGAGAGTAGTGGGACAGCCGGAGGACAGAGGCTGCAAAACTTCTGTCACTGTCAACAGTCCTTATTGAAGGTAAGCAAGAATATGTCATGTGTGTTGGAGTGGAGTGTATTGTTTACTTGAATGAGTAAAGTTGTGTATGTGCATGCACATGAGCGTGTCATGCTTTGGCCCACCTCCTCCAATCGGGCCAAAGTCTCAACTGTGTCGTGCCTGAGCACAGCTTGATTGCCCTCACACTGGACAAACATACCACACTGGAGGGGCTATCGCTGCTTGGGCATGATTCTAAAATCCTAGTGTGAGTGGACTCTTCAAAAATGGATGCATTATTGACTTTTCATACAAATTAACCAACTGTATATAATCTATATTCTATATATTCTATATATCTATAATCTAAATTCCCACTTAGCAAGTAAAAATGGGTGGAGCTGAATGCCGTGAATGTGGACTTGAAAACACTTTACACACAACACACACAATATATACAACAACATATACACAAAGAAACCCAGTGCTTTGTGCTCTGGACAGACAGAAGGAGATTGAAATATGTTATATGCAATGTTGTATCTGTGAATGAAACAAAACATAACTCTAGTTTCTGATGAAGATACATCACAAGACACATTACAGATTAAAAGCTTGATAAAGTCAAGGTAAAGCACAGGACCTTAAATGCCACTTTTAGGGACAAAAATGTAAGTTGTCAACAAAATCTGTAAAGTCAAATTTGTTGATAAAGTACAGTGTAAGCCGTTCTGTTGTGTGTGGACGAGCAGGAGGTCTGACAGATGGCCATGATTTAGGACAATATTCATGTCTTTTATGATGTTGTCCCTGCCTGCTGTTCCCCAGCCTTCAGTCTTCAGGCCTCTGGAGGACGGCGAGCATAAGTGTGACTAGTCAGCACTGGGAGGACTGAGCCTGGGCCATTTAGAATCACTCAACACAGGCAAAGTGTCCAATGCTGTTAGGTCCTGCTTATCTCTGCACTCTGTCAATATTCCACTGCGCTGCTACCATTGATGCTATCTCCACAAACAGAGGCGTGTGGCTTTTCAAAAAGCACCTCCCAGAGTCCACTGAAGGGCCCAAAGCAGTCAGTCTTTTATGTGTGCGTATATGTGTGTGTGCATGTGTGTGTGCCCGGAATCAGGAAAATATTCAATGTATTATTCAACTACTGCAACCAGTCTCATTGAAAGAACCAGGATTTGGGCGAATAAGTCAAGTCGGCACACTCCGCCGTAATACACCCACACCTTTAGACTTGATAAATTATTGCTTTCTGCTCAACGCACACGTATACCCACAGCCCGGGTGGTTCAATAAAAGTTCACTCCACATGTGCGACTCATGCATTTTTTACAGTGATTTATTGATTTTGTTATGATACTGTGTACTGTACTTGGCCTGGTTTTTCCATGTTTGACAATTTTGGGTCAGGCATTCCGTTCACGGCGCAGTTACTCTGGATTTTTGACCTTGGCCGACTGGAGTTGCGCGCGGAGCTGCCAGGCAATTCCCTTCATGTGTCAGAGAGTGTTTTGGTCAGTATCCGGTTCACCTCATTGCCCCGTGGACCAGACCCCTCCTTCAACCCCCCACAGCCTCTCCACAGCGAACCCCCACCCTCCTGTTTTCCACACAGTCATTCCAGCCCACCCTGGGAGGCCGGAGCACTGTGGCAGGGACACGGCTCTCCTGCCAGGCTCCCACTAGGAATATCATGGGGACAGAAGCTAACGCCCTGCTGTGCCAGATGAGTGCTTCAAGCTCAAAACATCCACATGAGTAAACACAGGCGCACCGCAAAAATGAGTAGCTGCAAGAGCTGAAATAACTTGAATTCAGAATATTAAACTGGATTTTGAAAAATGAAAACTGCTATGAAAATGGTGTTGTTCGTGCTTGTAAAAGGTGCACTCAGTAACATTTCTACTTCCCCTGATAGAGATTTGTTTTGCCTGAAATGCTCCACAGTAGGCCACTACACTGTCTTATCTAACTTGTATTTATTTAATTACAGGTGTTTTTTTTCTTCTCAGAATTGCCTTGAAAAACCTGCCTAGCAAATCCAGAATGATCTCTCTCTGTATTTTTTTAATGCAGATTGACGTCAGTGTGGTCCCAGTGCCCTTTGTCGCCTCTCAAGTCCACTCAAAAGTGATTGTGCAATCACTTTTTTTTTTTTTAATTCAGTGACGCATGTGAAACTATGACGTTCATTGATCATTTATAAATACAATCAAATGATCTCAAATTATCTTTGAACAGAGTTTAATTCGCTCATTCAGTCTGTAGAAACCTGCAGCGTTTTTCTATTCCTTGCAATGTTTTTTTCTTCTTTTTTTCCCAATAAGGATGGAGAATGTGTGTTTCTGATGGGCTAATCCACCAGTCTATTTGAAAACGGAGAAATTAACCAATGACCAGAATCAAATCTTTGTAAAGTAGTGTGTATTCTGAATCCCCCCTCAATTGATGAGTGTAAACAGTCCTTTCATTCAGTTATTTCCGTATTAATCGCAGTCAGTGGACCAATAAGTACAATTCAGGCAGAAAGAGACATACTGAAAAACTCCTCTGAAACAGGTCAAATGTTTTAAAATAAACCACACCATTTATAACAACTTAAAAGACTTGATTCATTTTCACGTCGCAAATCAGGTCGAAATGCAACAGTGATAACATTACAACAGTTCAAGGCAGGAAGTATCAAGTCAACCATTAGATAAAGAGCGTTTTGTGCCAAACCAGCTGTGACTATTCTTCAGAGGCAATTAAGTGAGCTGTGCAGGGTCCGCTATAATAAAAAGCCTTTTATTTTCTCTATTGGCACATTGTGGAACATGTGAGATGCCAAATGTGTAGGCAGTAATATCAAATACAAGAGCTATGGTTACTATACACACATGCCATCTGCTGTTAAGATGTATTTTACTGGTCTAGAGATTTGATACTTCTCTGCATTATACATGTAAACCAGAGGGAAAACTGTTAAGATCCAAGCTATAGCATAATAGTATTTAAAGAAAGCTCACAATATGGGCGGTTCACACTTGCATACCCATCACATACTAAAGTTAAATTTAACTAGGAGAACAACGGGATAAACCAGGACTAGAGAAGGGCCAAGCCAAGTTTGCATCAGGACACAATTGAGGTCATACTAGGTATTTCATTTTTATGTAATTAAAATGAAAATAGTTAAGGCATTCTGATATATACTGCCAATATGTAAACCATAATAAATCAAAGCTCTGTTTAAATATTACTCTGTACTGCTCAAACTGTGTTTTCCAAGGAAATACAGGATATACAGAGTATTTGTGTTTGTCTAGAGTCTGGAAAGTCTGTTTTCAAATAACTAATAATAGTCCTAATCTTGTGCTCCCTTGTTCTATTCTGTATCCTCAGAAGTGCTTTTATGTAAAATAAGTCATGCATGACAGCAGTAAAAAGCCCATACATCATATCCACATTTCCTATAAGCCCCATTATGATGATGGTATTATGGAAAGTGGGGCCAAAAATAGCACATAGTACATTTTTAATAGAGCCATCTGAAATGACATAAATCATGTTTTCAGGTGAGCTCATGTCTTATTAAATAAAGGCAGGGTTGTGAAGCCCCCTGTAGCTGACACATGGGATACATGCAACACCCCAGCAAGTGGGCTGGAAGAGGAGCTTCATTAGACCGGGTGCCAAGAGCGCACAAACAACGGCTGCCAAAAGCCCATACTCCCTATATGGCTTTCCTGTTCTCCCATTTGTTATAGCACATGTCATTCTTCAACACAACGTGAGCATTAATATAGCCTGATGAGGCACAACTCTTTCACATACAACAAAGTGAGAACTGCACAGTTTGTCCTTGAAGGTGATCAAATCAGATAATAACGATGGATCTTTCATGACAGCTGTACAGGGCTGGAGTTCTGGGTTAGATGTATTTTGAACAAATCCCAACAAACGTACTTTGAATATCCATTTTGTTTTATGTTAATAAAAACATACAAATAAACCAAAAGTAATAAATCAAATGCATAGTGTAGGATATAAAAAACAACATCATGATGTCCCCCTAGTTGTTCCCATTCCCTATGTTTCCACTAGTCTATACAGTGTGCTGCAGCTCTTCAGTGATCAGCAGCCACTGATAATATCAGTGATAAACGGGTGTGGTCCATTTTGCTTATCTATTACGTAATTTAGTGTTGCATTTGAACAAAATACATCTTTGCAAGCTGATCCATTGCCCAAATGTGAATGTTCTGCCTGTCCTCTATATATGAAAGTCTAATTGGCCAGACTCCAGCTGAGACTCACATACCCACTATATCATTTCAGTTAAACACTCATCATTGATCCTTGCTCGTCACTTTTTCATGAAAATATGAGTGTACTCATAATGCTGATGCCCTCCTCACAGGCCTGCAGCTAATGCTCTATAATGTGCTCAGCAGTGGAGATGCAGCAGGGGGTGATAAGCATGCAGATACAGACACATGAGAAGAGCCTACACGCCCGCACAGCTCTTCAAACACGGATAAGCCAAACGCACACGTACTGCCATGCTTACTGGTTCTGATCATAAATCTGCTAGCGTTCTATACATTCAATTATTCTCCTGCACAAAGAGCCATCATAAATATGCATGAGTCCAAGTATTTATATGCCCTTGATGTTAAGCCCTGCACGAGCCCATTCCACCAGAGCATGTGTGCACAAGTGTGTTTAAAATTCTGTCATTCCCACACTTCCCCATGCGCCGACGACACTGTTTTAATTGTGTTAAATAAGCATAAGCTCTGTATGCAGCTGGGAGGCTGATTTTTGACAAACAAAAGGTTGGAAAGAACATATGTTAATGGGCTTTGGCTCTGTCTCTGTTGCTAGGCATTGATACTGAGAAGTTTACTCTCTTTGTAAAGTGATTTGCTGTTTAAATACAGATCAACAGGACTACAACAGGATCAACAGGATTTTTTGTATTAATGTAGGATACAAAGTCAATCACATTATGTAGATTATAAAAAGGGATGGTCTAAATACTATTCAAATCCAACAAGTAACTACCAACTTCTTCAGACAATGTTATCACTATTATTCCTCCTATTCGACCTATATACTATATACTCCATAACTGTTTAATTTAATCATGATGTTTAAGATTAGAACATTGCAGAAAACATTAACACATGTACTATATGCAAAAATGTTTCTAAAAACGCAAGAAAAAACAAAAAACAGATTTAAACAACACATTTTTAGGAGCCTGTGATTAATAAAGGCATTCATGGTCCTGTGTAGAAGTTTGATTTCAACAAAAATGGTAAGAAACTGAAATAATATTCTACCTAGTTTGTGACAGTAATTTTATATGTAAGAGACTTCAGGAAAATCAAGTCTTAATGGTCAGACTGTGTTAAATAAAACTCAAATTAAGGTTAGTAACAGATCTTCAGACAGTTAGCATCACAAATGTTGATGACATCAGCTGCAGTATCAGTAGATTTATTATAGACTAATTCAAAATCACTTCAAAACTAAACTAGAGAAAACTTGCAGATAGGTTCATACAGGCAGATTAACAGTACAGCGACGCAGATGGTGTGCCGAGACAAGACGCCGGGTAGCATTTCCTTACAAATGATGTTTTATGTGATGATACACCCCCAGTAGACAAGTGCTTCCTATCTGCTGGCAATGCCCCCAGCAAAGTCCAAACCTGGCCAGCTGTCACACTGACTAAACAGCATCAAGCCCTGCTAAAGTCATTTCAGCGCAGCTCATCACTCCACTTTATCCACTTATTTTGTTGGTAAAACGCTTAACTTTCAGGGCCCACGCTGGACACCTGGTTTGAAGCGCTCAGGGCTGCTAATCACTTTAAACGGAAGAAGTGGAGTGAATGGGGAACTGTCTGTAAGTATGAGGCAGAAAACTCAACAGTGCTCTAAATCCAATACAAAAACTAAACACAAAACCCTCGACTGTTCCTTAGTTTTCCATCTATTTGAACAATATGTGTCTTGACCCAGCACAGATACACTATATAAGTAACTTGAGGTCAAAATAAATCCACTGTGTACAAGCTATATCTAATTATGAAGCATTTTATTGTCTTATAATCAGGAAGTGCAGTCTCTCCCAACAGGGTGCCAAGGCAAGGCGCTGTCTCGAGCTCTGCAGACTGTCTACTGTGGTTGTTTTTAATGGCTCATGGTGCACTTTGAGCTTTTGCACATGCTTTTCCTGTGTGTTTTTAACTATAAATGGCAAATAAACTAACCTAACCATTAGCATGCTTGTTGTTGTTGGTTGGTCTGGTTATAACAGTGAATTATTAGAAAGTTAAGTGAGGAATAACCTTGGAACCATGTGTAGTGTCTTTAGCAGTGCATTATAACTTAGGTCATTATTTTAACTTTTGCTTATTGTAAACTGTAATCTAATACAACTTAATAATAACAACAGGTCCACTGACTTCCTATACAAAACAGCAAAATTTATAGGCTTAATTCTTAGTAAAATGCTTAGTAAAATTTAAATTACATGTTGTTTTTGTTCTTTTGTTATTTTTTTAGAATTGCAAGTCAGTACAGAGAAGTGGGCGGAGATAAGGGGTAGGATAAAACAGGAATCTTCTAAGCGCTCAGGCGGTGAATGCAAGACAATACAGTATTCATTTATATTACGGTATTAGTTATGCATGAATCTATCAAGTCTGAGCATAAACAAATGATGGGGGAGACCTCTATAATCTGGTAAAAGCTTCTTCTTAAAAAAAAGTCTATTTTACATAATGTTTCCTTTAAATGTCATATGAATGCAAGGACGATGGTCATTAAGCTCAGAGAAAAGATGAGTCAGAGGTTCATCTAATGCAAACTCAATTCTTAAGAAAATAATGTTCTTTTTCTCCCGCCTGACTATACTACATTATTTTGTGTTAGCTATTTAGTCCATGGCTATTTTTGCAACATAAACACAGCCAAACTAGAACAGGTGTTAATTGAGCTAAACAAACATTTAACATATCGTCTCTCTGTGCCAGCAATGTAGCATTTGGCACGCCATAGCACACACCAGAAATAAATGTGATATGTAAAGTAATAGTACTAACAATATAATGAAGTAATATAGTTTGAACTTGGAACACACAGCAGTGAATATTGCCAAGAAATGTTATATATGCAAATGAATTTCCACTGAGATTGTTCTTTTAGGTTCTGGAATGGGTAAATGGGTGGTCTAGAGCCAGTAATCCTGTACTGAACGGCCCTGAGTAGCTTTACTGGAAGGGTTCACCATCTGCCTGTCATCATGGAGGTGCTATTACTTTGCCTCCTCCACAAAATGGTATTAAATTCTATCCTGAATTTAATCATTTACAGTTGGTTTATTGGTTACACAACGCTATTGTGTTCACCTCTCCACAGATCCAACTTGTAACTTGGACTGGTGCCTTCTCCATGGAGGTATACTAGTAAACACTGAATGCTATACTGACTTTTGTACCTGACTGTACCTGTACCTGACTTTTGTGTACTCAAACACATATAAATTATAAATGTCTGTATCATTCTGTATCATCACCCACCCAAATCACACATTTTTGTAATCCATCTTTAAAAACATCTGTAACCATAGTGAGGTCTTACCCTGTAGTAATCGCTGCTATAGATGTCCCGGGACATGCCAAAGTCTCCGATCTTGACCAAGAGGCCATTGCCCACCAGGCAGTTGCGTGTGGCCAGGTCTCGGTGGACAAAGTGTTGTGATGCCAGGTAGACCATCCCCGAGGCAATCTGTGAGGCAATGTGGAGCATCTGTGACAGGCTCAACTCCCCATTGGACTGCAGAGGCTGACCGTCCACCAGGATCATAGCATCAGGACCGTGTGCTCTGCCAGAAGAGAATACAAAACACATCAAGACTTGGTTGTGGTAGTTTTAACAAAAGTGTGTTTTAATTCAACAAACAATTCAAAAGATTCTGGATCAATTATTCTTCCTTTTGATTTGAAGGATTTTATGAGAGGTTTTCCCCATTCAAAAATATTAGGTTGTATTTGAATTCAATTATTATAATTAAACTGGGATTGAAGTCACAAATAGAACTGTCATTATTATATCAATATCACATTGATTCTTTTATGCTGACAGGAAATAAATTATACATTTTTTGTCTCCTGTGGATAAGCCAAGTAAACACATGTTAAATATTTACATTCAGATCCACTAAAATGTGTATATGTTGAGATGTCACATTAACCCACCCAGTTGTTTTCTTCATACCAACAAGTCAAAACCAAAAAAGCCAGCTTCACTGCAGCAGCCTTTACATCAGCCACCCCAGCCTCTCCATCTTCTCTTCCTCTCCATTACTAGTCCACTGATCCTGCTTTTTCTTTTAAAGAATCATAATTTCATTACGGACACCCGCTGAGATGCAGGTAATCCTAATTCTGCAAGTGTATTGACACAAAAGCCTTTTTTTTTTCAATTCTATTAACTTCTACTGGCATGTTGGTAAATCTCAGTCTAAGTAGGTCTCACATGAAGTCACACTAAGTCACACAAACCCAAACTAAGTGGAGAGGGGCAGAACTCATTGCTGCTTAGCATGTCTGGGTAACAATGAAGAAACCATTTCTGCAGAGCTGCTCCCTGCTGCTCCCATCACCTCTCTGTCAGTGTGATTACAGGCCTGGCACCACGCTGTTCTCGCTCTCCTCCCTGTCTCTCACTTTTACTGTCATTTCTGCTGTAAGTGCCTGTGTAATAATTGGGCTCCACAAGTCTCCAAGCCTTTTGTCTATGCATCTGCTTGAGTAAGTTCACACTGTCCTACATGTACAGTTAAACCTGCCTGTCACTTCCCCTGTTCATCCCCATTGATTCCCCTGCACTTTTCATCTGTTAAATGTGACCAACAGGACCGGCAGACCAAAAATCAGCCACGTCTTGCACCTTTGGATGAAAGAATTTCATCATTCGCGACATCGCCTTTCATTTCAGGAATGATTTCCCAACAGTAAGTCTTCACGCCCTCTCGAATCTATGCATGCACACTCCATCGGAGTCATCTTTTCAACTATTGCCCAAACTTGAAAACTTGAGGTGGCCACACGCACTGGAACAGTCACAGTGGGATTGTAGTGCATGAAAGTCTCCTAATCCTGACTGCTCCTGTACGCACTGACATCAAGAGGAGTGAAGACGGCCATTACCAAACACGATGTACAAGATCAGTGTCACTTTGGTGTGGGCACATCTGAGGCCTTCGTGTGCAGTTTGAAATTATGCAAGAAAAGTTACATTTAAAAAAATAGAGTGAGGAATAGAAATTACAAAGTTATGGCATTTCATAATATGCACTATTAATTGAAAACATTACGATTGAAAAAAACAACAACAACACGAGGATCTTTAGGTCAGAAGACATGGACAAGATTCAGCAAGTGGATGGACAAAAAAAGAGACTGATCTCTTTGCTGGTGCCTTTGTCATTTTTTGACCTCCTTGGTGGGTGATATGTTGATTTAAAACCAAACTGTGATATGACCTTATAACAGTCTGTCAATTTGTAGAAATTGTGAAATGTGATTCAGTGCCTTTCTCTTGGCATGTGACATTGACATATTCATTTTATTCCGTATAGACCAGCCACACTCCAGAGAAAAATTCTCGCTCAGTGTTTTGGGCCATACCACCTTAACAATGCCAGATTTTGTCTGTTTCAGAAGTTAAGTAAGATTGGGCCTGGGTAGTACTTGGATGGGAGAGCTCTGAGAATACCATAGTTTTTTCTGGTGGTCAAAGGGGCTTATGGTGCAAATCAGCAGCCTCTTATCCATCAGTCCCCAGTATTGTAGCCCCAAGGCAGCTGTGGCTACAATAGGAACTTGCATGGATTGAAAAGATAGAAGATGTATGATTGTAACAGAAGAAAAAAAAGAAAGAAAATAAAACAGAAACAATTTGATGTAGCTGATCGATTTTTGTTTGTATGTTTTCTTATTATAACAAAATTCATTGCAATTCCAATCTAAGAGTTGTGAGTTGTTGGTGCACTGACCTAAGGAACTTGTTGAGGTCTCCATGCTTCATGTACTCAAAGACCATGATGAGCGGGTCTCCGTCCACACACACTCCATAGAACTTCACAATGTGGTCATGCTGCAGGTTGGTCAACAGTTCTGCCTCTCTCTGGAAGTCTTTCCTTGCAGACAAGTTCGGATCTTTCAGCGTCTGGGGGAAAAGGAAAATTAGTTATTTTTCAAACAAAGGGACAATAGTGAGGCACATTTCAGGATAATCTGCAGACGAGACGGAAGCATCTATTCAAAGGCAAAAAACAATGGTTTATCAGTTACTAGAAGTATCCTTGGCACTTTCAAATCGTGTCTGTATGCCGAGAACAAAGCAATGGTTTATCCGTCAGCAGGAGGTAACACGTTCACAAAAATAATATCACCAAATTAGAATCGAATGGCTCTTTTATATTTTGGAACATTAAAAAAAACAATGTTACAATGTCAGCTTTTGAAGACACTTGTTGCTCTCTTTTATATAATTATTATCCAAGTTGCGTCTACTTAGTATGTATTTCTGCATTTGATGATTTAGCCTGATGTGCATGAGAGGGCCTGCCCACCAATAAATAATGAGCTTTTGCTTTGATAAAATACAATAAACTACAACATGCACCATGCAATTTCTTGCTGTTAAAAGAAAAAATATCTGCTCAGAAAAAACAACATTCGTCCAATGAAAAAGTATGTAGTTAAGCCCTAACAAAGGAGTTATAACCTGAAATTGCTCAGACCATAGACTGAAGACATAGAAGTGAACATGGCCAACCTTCCAGTTTCATCAACTCTATTTCCAGTTGACTTGAAAATTGAAAAATGTCCCTCCCTCTGTAACTAAAATTTTTGTATTAGCCCGCTCTACATGATCCTTATGTGAAACTCCAAATCCGCCCTCATAACTTCTTCATTTGGCTGGTGCCCAATGTTATGGGAGACGTCACACTCCCCTAGTCCATTTCTTTATACAATCTTTATACACCATGCCTCTGACTTGGTAACATGCTAGTCTAATTTTGGATCATTCTAGAGTAGAACCAGCTCCTCAGACTAGTATTTAGTCTTGATTTCACAGTCTAAATGGTTACCTTTGAAAGCTTTTCTACCACTGCTTACATAAAATCATACATATTTTTTTATGGAGACAACAAGGGGCACACCTTTGTCTCACAGCCTCTAGGGGGTCTTGTGTTGGGTCGGTTATCTCTCCCATCAGTCTAAAGGGACGCACTTCACCACATATCATTAAAGGTCAGTATAGAAGCAATCAATGTTCAGTACAGGAACAATTGTTATACTTTGTCTTTTTATAACTGCTATATTTCACTACACTGCACCATTATCTAAAGTGACTATTTCATCTACGATCACCTCTGGAGTACAGCAGGTTAAGATCATGGCTGTTTCTCTCCATGACTGAAATATTCCAGCATGAAAACTGGTTTGAATTTAAAAAAGAAAAGAAAAAAAGCTTTGATGATCAAACAGAAAATGCTGAATAGAGCCCTTTATGTCACTTGGACACCAGTACTTTTAAATGTCCTCTTGCTTTGAAAAATCCTACGTCTCTAGTCTGGTACAGGTACTTCATATTAATGCACTATCTGGCTCTTTTAGAAATCCGACACAAAGCAATTCATTGAAGCATGTTTTTGTTAAATATTTGGATGATAAATAGAGTGCTACATGACGTGGCACTGAGATGAGATACAGTAGCTTGGCTGTTAGCGTGCTTGTGAGTGCAGCATGCTAACGCTCTGATATGATTGGTAAACTGATCATGCCGGGCCTACTGCTTTGATGTGCAGTACACAGCCCTGTCTCGATAAGCCGTCAATCGGTGCCGCAGGCATCAGACAAAAACATGGGCCAAATGAAATCACAGCTAACATGCTCCATGGCACCTCCTATTGAAGAAGAAAAGGGGCCGGTGATGACAGTTAGTGACAAGAAATATAACATCATCTATTCGACCCTGAGCTCTCTGCTTTCTCAGCTGATGTTGTTATAGATGAAGGAACCTTGGTATAGAGATTTGCTGCAGGAAGAGGTGGGTAGAAATGCAATGTAGCTTATCCAAATAAAATATATATTCCGAGTGCTCTGACTAATATTAATGCCTATTAATATTTACTTAAAAGGAGGGTATATTAAATTCTTATTGAAATGTCTCATACACAAGGTACGCATATTCAAATATTACTTTTACAGATAACAATTGTAATATTTGTTTTAGTTGTTTTTTGGGTTTGTTTTTTTGGCATTTGATATTTTGCTTCTCATTTTCGTTCAATCACAAACCAGAACCTGCATCACTGAATCACTGAATCAGTGCTAGTGCAGAGGCATGGCCCATCCTTGTACTGACAATGAGAAAAACTTGCATGTGTCTTCTATTTGCAGGTTAAGGCTCTGGCAGTCCTTGTCTTGCCTATTCTATTCTATTTCTAAGGGTCGGGGATCAGGGACCATAAAACAACTTCCTCCACAGACTCCATTGACTTGCCAAGGCCGTACATTTCCCAAGAGATGCTTTGGAGAGATGCTCTATCACGTCTTGTCCTCTTGAAATCTATACACCTTTTCACAATATGGGTGCAAAGGTTTGGGGCCCTGACGATATGGCCAAAGTACTGTAGACTCCTTTTTCTTATAGAGTTAATATTAGTTGTTGTTCTGTTGATATTTCCTTAAAGACTGACTCATTTGCTCTGTGTTTAGACTCACTTGATTATACTTTTAAATAAGTAAGAGCACAGGCTACGTACCCAAGCTTTAACAGTATAGGGACCTTCCATATTGTTTATGCTGTATAGTTATAAAAACGAAGTAAGTAAGTGCACAACTAAAACTTCTATCTAAATCGTATTTTTTCACTCAAATAAATATAAATGAGTAAATGCAATCCCTTCCAAACCCACTGGCTATCTGTTGTGCCCTGTGACTATACAGGAGGTGTGGGAAATGAACAGCAGAGCAGGTACAGCGGCCATAAAATTCTATTACCAAATCAGAGTGCACTCTTAAGGAAACATCCCCTGTCTGGGCATCTCTCCAAAACAATACCTCCAAGTGCTCTCAGGGCAATAAATTGAGAGGAAAGCGCCGCAATGAATTTTCCTTTTGTTGACCTTTAAGGAGAATTTTAGAAAGCCCCAGCCGCCTAATGCTGTAACACAGATTGGAACATGTGAAGAAGGCAAAGAGCAGGAGCCAGTATTGTGTTCTGCAATCAGACAGGAACAAGAGCATGGTAAATAGTCATGCTTTTTGGAAAATGAAAGTTATTCTGTGGAAATAAAAGGACAACAAGGTTAGAGTGGTCCCTCGTAGTGAAGGTCGCAGTGCTTCTTTTCCTGGTAAAATGTGCTGATTCTGCAGAGTCCTGTTCAGAGCCCGAGCCAGTTTAAATGCACGGGCCAGGGCTAGACAGAAGAAATATTACCTCCTGCAGGAAATTGTAACCGCATACCCAATTCCAACATGTAGGCAGGAGCAGTGGCTTAGAAATGTATCTTATATTGATGTACACAGGGCTAGAGAATATGCCAGTAGGGAATTCAGACTGTGACTGCATAAGCTTTATAATTTAAATATCTTGTTTTCTTTCATATACGAACCAAACCATAGACCCCTCAGCACAGATCCATCCAGATGTTTCTATGCATTTTAATGTCATCAAAAATGATTACGATCTGCCATATTCACGTACAAATATATCTCTTTATGTTTTCACTTCACTCCACATGCTAATTAGGATGCCAATGCTAATGCCCCCCCGCCTTGCCCTGATCCACTTCCGGCAGTCCAGTGTGCCAGATCGCCCATAGACCGCCATTGTAAAATTTGCACATTTTCGAGTTGTTCCTGTAATTTTAAGATACATGTCGGAAAAGTGTTGCGGACAGAGGTGTAATCAGCAGAGAGATAAATCAGATCCCGGTTGAAGCTGACAGACGAGACAGGTGGATAGCTCCTAGGTGAATGTGAGCAGTGAACGTGAGAAAGTGCTGTGGACTAGAGGTCCGGGCGGGTTGCTTCAGATCTCTGTGCTCAAGGACTGCGGCTGCTCCTGAGGAAAGTGCTTCTCAGGCCAAGGCACCTAACACAACTCCCCGCTCCAGCTCATCTGAGCTCAGCCTGAACTAGAGCTCTCACTTTCACCGCTCAGATCCAGTAAATGGAGCCTTCAGATCTATCTGAGCAACATTCGCGGAGGACAGCACAAGACCAAGGACTGGACCCTCAGTGCTGCACTACAGTGGTCTGTGTCTTTACCCCTGTTGGCTGTTACCAGAATTCAGTGCTTGGGTTGATGTGCAGTGAGTTGCGTACAAAGTTATACAGTGTATATTCATAATCCCCTAATGACACGGCGTAGATTTTCTTGTGTTTGTAGCTTCCCAACCCGGTGTGGCTCTTAACCAACAAGAATTCCACCCACACGCCGAATTTAGGACCAGTTTATCCTCAGTATGTTACAAGTTATCTGTGCATGTCTACTGTGTATGGTTGAACTAATGGGCTGTTGGACCAATGACATGGAACTTATTGAAATACATCTAGACTATTGTAGGCCTTCAAAGATGATCCACTGTACTGAGAGGATAAGTTGATTAAGTATTTGTAAATGTCTATTGTGGATATTGTAAATCCTGCAATGCAGCACATTGTTTTAGCAGTATAAACAGACCATCTGGAATGCAATATGGGTCTGAAATGTTGAACCTGTTAAATTGTGCCTCGTACTTTAATTTTTTGCTTGCATCCAAGTGAGAATAGGTCTGTGTGTTGAAATCAAATGTTACTATGCTACCGGTGTTGGAACTATCAGTATGGAGGCCAAAACAAAAACGGTCACATTTGACTGGTAAATGGAAAGCTTTGCCTTTCGGCTCAGTTCCCTTGTCACCACAACAGCGTCCAAGCTGTGCATGGAGCTGAGGCAGACTACAGCTACATGGTAGTGCTTAACCTCCTGCACAAGCTCTGGCTCCCCAGAGTCCCCAGAGCTAGTCTCCATGTCTGGAGATGTGGTCGTCAAGGCTCCCACCTTTGACTGTCGCCCAGATCTCTTTGCCCCCACCCCATATGAGTAGTGGGTTCATGGGAGGATCCCCATGCCCGGTCGGACCCCGTGGGGGGAGGTCCAGCCAACATACGCTTGCCGTCAAGCGCACGCCCAGGTGATGCCAAACCAGACAACCTAACTGGCCTCATCGTCAAACTCATCATAAAGGACATTTGAACCACTCTTAGTCTGACCTCTCCCCCAGGACCTGTTTGCCTTGGGTGACCCTACCAGAGGACAACATAACTCCCGGGATCATTCGGGCACTCAAACCCTTCCACCACATTAAGGTGGTGGTTCAAGGAGGGGCTTAAAAACATGAAAATCTAAATGACTTAATGTTTTTGGTAATGCTAACAACATCTAGCATGTTAATCACACACTTCCTGATATTCAGACAATAAAAAGCTTCATAAGCAGATGCAGACAGTACATCGGACATGTATTCTGACCCCAAGAGCTGCTTCTACAGTATATCTATCCTAGGGAAGACAAAAGTTGTTCAGATTCAACTGGGTGTATTAAGGCCATGTAGAACACATTATGGCCAATGACTATAATGGGATCACAATTAAACAATAGCTGACTATTCCTTTAACGTTATAGCTGAAGTCCACTTAAAAGCAACTTGTATCTTTTCCATCCGTGCTATTAGGGCATTAGGGCTGTCAGACAAAAGCAGTGGTTTCAAACGCATTAGTGTCAGAGAAAACAACACACTAGGAGGCGATGCTGTTTGTCAAAAGTTAAACCTTAAAAGCTTGTGGCGGTAATTGCAGGCTCTGTGGATGCTGGGGGGACAGGTGTTAAATGGGTAAATAGAAAACTCAAGTAGATCTAATGGCTTCTATTTGAATATGGACCATAAACTTAATTTACATAATGGATACAATGTCTAAATATAAGTGCATGATAATACATTATGATACGGTGGGGTAGCTGCGATATTAACTGCTTAAACATAGCATGGGTAGATCGTGTTACCTTTCATTGTCTCCGAGTCCCTCCTCACTTTGCTTTCTGCACAAAGTCACCCCATCCCCTTCACAGCGCTATCACGACACAATCAGCATGCATCCTGATAATGAAGCTACCGCTCGTCGCGTCAGGTTTGTCAAGTTGTGAACAGTTTTGTATCATGTTTTTGTAAATTTATGGGGAATTGGATGATGGATGATGTAGGCATATGTATAGAAGTACAGCTAAAAGGGGAGTTTGGATATTGGTCACGAGAGAGGGAGATCAGGGAAATCACTAAATTACTCAAACATGCATGAATGGCATCTAAAACTTCTTCGGGTATTTACACGGTAGAAATCTCGACATTTCATAATTCTCATTCTTTAAGGGCATGTGATTACTGAGTTAAAAGGTGAAAACACAGAACTAGATCATTTTAAACGGTTAATAGTGGTCCACAACTATTCCTTATTTACCTTATGCGTTCCAAGTGCTAAACACAAGATTCAGAAACCAGAGTGGAACTAACATCTAGCATGCTAACACGCCTTTCAGAAAATAAGTGTGGCCTTTTTTTGACCTCAGTAGCAGCTTATACGATGTATCTGTAATGAGACAAGATAGATTTTGCTTAAATACATGGGAAAAGCTGTGTACTGCCTCAACAATTGATAGTGAAGCAAATATATAAAATTATTTTAAATGTAGATGTATTAACACCCTATATCAAAGGGATTATAGCTGGAGACGTGCTTGTAATGCTGAATTTAAGTCTCTAATTTGACATTTTGCACCAATTATAGCCCAAAAAATTATATATTTGATAATAAAAGATACAATTGTGTGAAAGCTACCCAATGCAGTCTGTTCTAACAGACAGGTGAAAATGCACAATGTAATTTGTTTCAACAGTACTGCCTAGAAAATAACAGATTCTAAAAGCTTAAAAGATGTGACCACTATTATTAAGCAGATGGTGAGAATGGACCTAAATGGTGCAGATTCACAGTAATCAGAGCATAATTTATGCTACATTATTATAATAATCAGGGCAATGTTTGCATTATCTATTCTTTTGTGGGACTGTGATACGAGCATTTAATGAATTCGATTTTCGCCGATCTAATGCAATTAAAGTAAATGCATGAAGAAACTCGCAGAGCAAAAATCAATACTAACACAGTATAATAACTAAACATTTAATAGTGTGGATCTAAAGGGCCTTTACCCAATTTTGTGTCCTGCCCCAGCACAGATACATTGTATAATAATTTCTTGAACAACTCCACTGTGTACTGTCTGCATCGAATTAGAATGTGCTGTATTGACCAAGAATAAGGATGTGTGTGATTAGCATGCTAGTTATTGTTAGCTATAATAATTATGAACCAATGGAAACAAATTAAACTGAAATATCCAAATGATTCTAGTGAAGATTTATGGGGTTTAAAAATGGAGTGGAGCACTTCCTGTATAACCACATAACCTCACAGCATTTTCTGTTTGAGATTGACTATGTAAGATCTATGTATTAAACATTCATAAATAAAATAAAACACAAATGTGCACATGTTTTGGATGAGAAAACAACATTATAACAGATGAGAAATTAGTGTTATATAGGTCAATTAAAATTAAAATCTATTTTCTTATTATAAATTAAGTCTTTGTTAATACTAATTAAGGTATTACAGAGTTATACCAAAATAATAGAATTTACTATATCATTTTTACTTTCACAACTATTGCTTTTCAGGACGTCTATCTTAAATGACTACCAGACATATTTAGCACAAGTTCAAACCACATCAAGAACGGCATAATAAGCTGACATAATGAACCGTTTTGGGCGCACCCCTGAGTTTTAAAATGGCTATGAGCACTGGAAGTCCATTGGCATTTGTCCAGTTCCCCATTAACAGCCTGACACTGCCCCAAATTCACTTAGGCTCTAATAATAAATCTGGAATGTAAGGTGCTTGTAAGTGGGTTTATAGCACAGACTAGAGAAACGTACCTTGACGGCCACCAGCATCTTGTCCTTGGTGGGGCAGAGGTTGTAGCATTCAGCCAGAAAGACTTTTCCAAAGGCGCCCTCTCCCAGCTCCCTCTTCAGAATGATGTCTCTGCGCTTTATGTGCTGCACCACTGGAAAACACACAAACAAGAAGTGTTACTGTAGAATGACTGTATACGAGCCCTATATTATGCAAAATCGACTCTTATGAGCTTTCAGCCATGTTAAAATGGAGTTGTGCTTTCTTTCATTCACAAATGTTTGAGTAATCCTGCATAATTAGTCTGTCTGCATCTCCAGAACTCAAAACGCCTTGTTCCATCTTGTGATATCAGGAAGCACTAGTACAGAAGATACCAATGAAACTCATTTATGCCACAAACACAAAACCCAAGAGCAGATTTAAACCCCAAAATCTATTCTAAATCTATAATATTTTTAAAGGTGAGGGTCCTGTGGATATGTCATTTTTATTTCTCAGCTTGGAATGATCAACAGTATGACATTAAACAGCTCTACAGGTGGTTTTAAAGCGCAGAAATACCTCAAAAAACAGACATCTGACTTTAAGTGGGGCTGCCTCTACACAGATATGAGCTGTAACTTGATCTGGTTTGGTCTCCATGAAGGTAGGAAGAAATAATGCCATACTGTGAAACATTCCAGACAAAGCAATACGCATTTGAAGGACCAGAAAACCTGAAAAGTTACACAATGCAGCTTTAAAACAGCAGAATGAAACACAAAAGTTCTTAATTTGCCTCTTTGAAGTTATTAATTCAGTCTCCTACAACTCGAATCTTATCATATGGCCAAAAAATAACCCACATTTCCCCAATAGTGCAAAGAAAACATAATGAAAAATATCAAACCCCCAAAAATATTCATCCATTTATCACTGATTGGTTGATATATGTATTAATGTGACAGGGCAGAGCACAAACTTCTTTACATATATGGACATGGATGTACTTAAACATTATAACTTTAGCCACAACAAAGGCTCTGACTCACGACGCTGATGACTGATTACTTTACTTTACACTTGTACATAATCATAGTTGTTCAGTTGTTTGATTATACATTTTAAGAAGGGAAAAAGCTGTTGTTATGTCTGCACTTACTAACTCAATTCGTTCTGTTTCTTTTGTGGCAAATTCGCAGTGTGATAAAAACGTAATCCTAAAGCTTAACAATAGAACAAAAGTTAGAATTCTGTTTGCAGAGTGAACTGGAGGGAGAAAAACTTTATAGAATGTGACGGTGTGAAAAACAATATGGTAACCTACTGTGAATTACATAAATATATTTTGGTGAAGGCCTAGCAGGTGCCAGGCAGAAAATGTAGGCAGAGTCTGCCTGCAGTTACATCCCAGTGAGAATAAAAGAGGCTACAAGAATAAAATAATCTCATTACACTATTTTCTGATCTGTATTATGTTTTGCCTCATCACAAACATAACTGGAGTTGTGTGTTGTTTCATTTACACATGTTTAAAAGCTCTGCATAGTTTTTTCCTCAAACAGAAAACACATTATTCTACCTTGTGATGTCATTCGGTAATACAGGGAAGTGCTGCACTGTGTTTTTAAACTCCAAACACCTCCACTAGAATCATAATGTCATCCCTGGAATCTCTACTGAACTAAAGATAAAAGGAGCTGCTAACTTGAAAACTACCACTTCATGACATCACAAGGGGGAACAGAGCATTTTGAGCTTTGGAGATGTAGGCAGCGTAATAATAAATGGTGAAACAATGAAACAAAACACAACTTTGGGTCTGTTTTTGAGGAGCTAGAAACATTATAACATGGTTTAAAGCTCAGAAGAGTAGATTTTCTGTAATATTGGACCTTTAAGCAGATTATTATTTGGGCAATTCTCCCGTCACGTGTG
>KN499934.1:0-10913 GCA_000787155.1 Scartelaos histophorus | reverse complement strand
AATTTCTGCACTTTTCAATTTACCTGAAGGTGCATTGTGTAACTTTTCTGGTGGAAGGTCCATCAAATGATTTGATGGATGATAACCATGAAATGAAATGATAACCCTAACCCTAACCCTAACCCTAACCCTTCATGGAGATGTTACTGCTTTGTCTTGAATGGTTCACAATATACAGTATACATACTGTATATACAGTATACATACTGTATACAGTATACAGTATACAGTTACAGGTATTTCCCTTTCTATCTTCATGGAGACCAAACCATACCAAGTTACAGGTCAGATCTGTGGAGAGGCCACTCCACCCACACTCAGAATACTTGTTTTTCTAGGTATTTCAGAGCAACAGAAACACCTGTAATTGAGTAAATTTTAGGTAGTATTGTTTAATGTCATACTGTGGAATATTCTAGGCAGAACAGTGACATATCCATAGAAACAAGCAAATGTTAGATCTCCAACCCAAACCTGCCTTGCCTTCTACATACAGTATAGAATCAAGAAGTGCACTGTTGAACTTCACACATATCTGCTCTGTTCTCTGAAAGTTGTGGACTGCAAAACATCATTGTTATCAATAATTAGGATGCTCAGAATGCATCAGGAAAATGAGGGACAAATTTGGGCCAATGCCGCTTTTTAACATAGTAAACATCATGTATACAGTGCCTTTAAACTTAACATCACTTTGAACTTGAAGTACCTGCAATCTTCCTTGAGAATACTTCTTGGCTACTCTACCACCTCCTAACATGAGAGCGCTGGCCAGGTCTACTTCTAGATGAAAGAAATGTCTTCACTCCTCTTGGAAATCATTATTCTCAATCCAGGTGGCTTTTTACGCACACTCGTCTTGTCCTATAGGTCAGCTCCATCTTCCATTCTCACCTCAGACTCCTAACCTCCTGCTCGGCTGTCAGATCCCTCTCCATGCCTCAATACGCTTCCATGTCCGCTAATAGTATCACAGCGAATCCTGCACCACTTTGATGTACAAAAAAAAATTATCAGGAATTCAACTACGCTGTTCGCCATGTATGTGGCTTTTGTATAGTAGCAAAAAAAACTAAAAACTTTTTCAAATTTTTTCTGAATAAAAACATGAATCGATGCTTTTTAAAAGACAGAGAATAATGGAGCTTAAGGTCACATCTGTTGGAATGCTCGGAGGCACACCTGCGGGAGACTGGGAGAAAATGGTTGGGCAAAGCGTTTGATTGTGTTTTGTTTTGCCTGTTGCCTTCTGAAATACGGCGCTTACAGGTCAATCTGCATAGTCACAGATGCAGCAAAGTCTGGTTTAGCTCCACCATTTGGATGTCTGGAGCCTGAAAATAACATTGCATCACAGCAACTCTACCTCACTCTCGCTTTAAAGGCTGCTATATGACAGAGGGGTTTTTAGCCATGTGTTCAAGTTGTTACCTCAAAAACACACCTGGAGTTGTGTTTTGTTTCATTCGCACATTTGAGTAATCCTACATTATTAGTCTGTCTACATCTCCAAAGCTCAAAATGCTCTGTTACACCTTGTGATGTCATGAAGCTGTAGTTTTCAAGTTACCTTTTGTTCAGAAGAAATGAGCAACTCCAGAGCTGAAATGATCCAAATGATTGCAGTGAAGGTGCAGGCTTTGTGTGTTAAACATGTGAGAATGTAAAAAAAACACACATTGTTTTTGATGAGGAAACAACATTATAATATAGGTCAGGAAATAGAGTAATATGAGTATAATATTTTTAAGACAACACCTTAACAAAACAAAACAAAGCAAACAAACAAACATTAAAAAACTGGGATCCAAAGGTTGTTGAGAAGATGTGACCTTTAAACAAATGTATTATTTATGCTAAGGAGGTCATATGAGCAAAGTAAAGCAGTGTAGCAAAGTGCAGGGAATCTATAGGGAATACATTAGAGGTTCATTCTTTTGAAAAAAATATTATAATCAGATCCCCACAGTATGAAGAATCTGTGCTGTGAAAGAAGTGTAAAAAGATATTTTAGCTACTGTATGTACTGTACCTATTTAATGTAGGTAAAAGTATACAAAAAACAGACACATTTTGAGACAAACTTTAGATTTTTCAATATATGATAGAAATATTTATTCACAATATTTATCATAGGTGCATTTTATTTGCACTTGGGAACTTTCTTTTTTGTAGTGTGATCATTTGTTTATAGTAGGGTTGGTATAGTTAAACATGATTTAGTAGTATTATCCTGCTCGAGGCTTTATCTGTCAGTGGCATAAAGTAGTTCTTATTGATTATCACGATATTTTCTATAGCACTAATCAAAATATGTTACAGTAATGGGTATGGATGTGACAGTGATGCTCTCTTCTGTCTGTGCCCCCGCGATCGCTGCGATGACCCTACATCATTTATTGAGTTTTTAATTGATAGTCTTTCCATAATGGAATTGCATTATGGTGCAATACAATGAAACCTAATGTTATAATTACTGTAATGACCGGCTGTAATGGTTGACCTACACATCACTTCCTCTTCCACTTCAGCAATCTCCTCTCAGAGCATCTACCACTTTTAGCACAGCATCTGACCCTCCCTCTGAAGACATGTTACCCAATCCAATAACACCACCGTCCTCCCACCAGCCACACTCACACGGCTTAATTAAACATGATTAGTGCGGCCTTCACGTCTTCATTTGTGTCTGGGTAAAGCCCTGAGAGCACCCATGGGAGAGAGATTACAATTGGCTTTACAGTGAACTCCATTGCCCTGCCCTTGCTTGTCCTCGCTGGTCCGTCCCCTGCAGTTAGGCTCCAGTGACTTTATGTCCCAAAGTGCTCGTTACGGAGCTCCACACTTAAACTCTTCCAAATCTTGACATTTGAAGCAGCCTACATTTTTGTTACGCTTCCAAAAGGACAGTTATGCTAATGCACCAAATGAAACTTTCTCCTTAAGGGAGTAAACGATATGTGGATTTTATTATAGCTATGGCAGACGCTTAATGACCCACAACAATGACAGAAATATTTTAAAACGGAGCGACTCAAAGGATCTTAGAATGACGTGGTGCTACAGAGGGCTGGAGGAAGATTAATGATCTGACAGGAGATGGATGCAGATTTATGTTGAAAGTGATATCCATAGATTCTGTACCACAAGAACCAGAACGTAAAACAATAATGCATCGGTCTTCAATCTGTGTGCAATAAAAAAGCATAAAAATACATTAGTCCAAGCCAAGCAATGCATTTTAATTGTGGCATAGTTTTGAGTGGGAGTTGAGTAGGTGTATAAAGTATAATATGCTGTAGCATATATGTAATGGCATGCAAGGAAATACCAATATAATGCATGGAATAGTTTTTTGTTTTTCATATAAATATATATAAATAAGCTAAATTGTTGTGGTGTGCCATTTAGGGTGCGTTCACATAGACCAAATCAAAATTTGGACTAAACTGGGATTAAATTTGGAACTAATCCTGAACTAGATCTACACCAAAAATTTAAATATTGCACCTTTAACATGGTGATGAAAAGCAACAGAAATAAGTAAGTCTTTTGCTATGGATCAGACTTGGACAACTCAGGGATTATACAGACACAATGATGGAAAGAAAAATAAGCACTCACACAATCTTAAAAACTAAAAATTAAATACTACATAAATTCACGTTGCTTAAAATCACCATTATGAATGCAATAAATCTAGATATTGCCTTTTATTACAATATTCAGTATGTAGTTCACACATTTTCTAGTATGGTGCAGCCCTTTTTACTTTGAAATTTTCCAATGTAGCACAAAGAAGCGTGTGGGCAACAAGATCGTTAGTGTCAGGGGCTCTTTGTGCTCTGACGCTCCTGTCAGAGCTTTAGACTGGCAGCTTGAGTCACTGGGAATGTGGAATACTGAAGGCCTTTTTTATTATGGCTCTTAAAATATGCAATGTAACTAATTAAAATGCTGTGTTTGGTATGCAGAAACATGCAGAGCTCCTCGAACAATGGCATGCCTATGAATAGTGCACCTGCCACTTCCCTGCTGCAGCACCTTCATGCATAACTTTTATATGGGTGATAAAAAGATCAAAAGGAAGGATTCATAAAATAGACTTCTGGGGTGTTCTTATTTTTATTGTTGTAGTTACCACTGCAAGAGCCATTCATTATCTCAACTACGTTTGCTGCATACTTAAGAGCAAATAGCCTTGAGATCTCTGAAAAGCTATTATTGGAATGTCTTGATTGCTTTTCATGTGTGTGCCAGCCTGACCCTGCATTTGGAGAGCTCTGCTGAAGATCATTAAGGACACGAGTGTGTATCATTGGCAGAGACCAGTCATCAAGAGCACCGGTCTGAACCCTCGTTGTGAGTTTACAGTGTTTAAGCTTCTGAGACTAGTTTAGGGACATTTATTGTACCACATAGGAAAAGCAATGCGTTTTATGAACAGCAGTTTAAGTAAAGCATTATTGCCCTTATCTGGGGAACAAGAGACGAGTGGCTTATCAGAGCAAACCTGTGTTCGGTTTTATGAATTCTGTGATTTTCTGTGACACAAAATGGACTTGTGTGAGGCATGTATCTGAAAACATTATAACATAGATCAGAAAACAGTGTAACATGGGCCCTTTAAACAATGTAGCTTATACATTGTAACATATATGAAAAGCAATGCATTTTATGAACAGCAGTTTATGTAAAGCATTATTGCCTTAGTGCCTTATTTGAGCAAACCTGTGTTCAGCTTTGTGTGTTTTTTTTGCATCTCACTGTTTTAGTTTTCGTTTATTTGTTTTGTTTTCTTCTGGGTATGTTTTAGCATTATTGCACTTGTTGGAAAAGTGTAATAGCTTGTAACTTGTATTAACAATTATTCAAAACTTCTCATCACAGAAATCAGAGCAATGTTAATAATGGGTGTGGAATAGTAGTTAATTTTTAAGATCTTACCTGTCCCATTTCAAAATACTCAATTGAAACACTACAGATAAGTGTCAACACAAGAAGGAGAAGTACAAGAGATGATTGACTTAGAGTAGGACGAATTCATACCTTGGGATCTGAAGATCATGGATTCATCACGGTGAAGGTGGTAGACATGTTTGTGTGGACAGTTAACAGCAGATGAATTTAGAGCCAGTCCTAAGCCTAGACATGTGAAAGTTGCATTACAGCCAGCAATTAAACTTTAAATTGTGATTTGTGACTTATTTTTGCTATTTTTGCAACCTGAATGTTCTATTACCATTTACATTTTTTCTTTGTTATTATAATATTTTGTGAGCTACTGTGTCCTAATAATTTCCCTTGTGGATCAGTAAAGTTTGACATAGTCGGTCATGTCTAATTGTCAAGTTTGCAAGGGTCTTAATCAGAAGATTGTGGGCCTCTCCTATGTTTGTATGTGAAAATTTAAAAAATGTGTTTGTTTTAAATGGCAATTCCAAGTTCAGAAAATGAATATTGAATGCCTTTACATTCAGAATAAGACCAAATAAAATTTAAAATCATAGCTGATCAATATGACAAAAAACTCATAATACAATAATACATTTTATGTCAAATACCAGCCATAAATTGTTCCCTATGACAATGAAAATAAAATCTTGATAATAAATCTTGAATTTTGTGTAGAAATAAACAACTCAAATAACTTGCAATGGTAATTTAAGAAGAAAAAAGAAACAGTGGCTTGTTCTAGATCAAACTTCAGCCATGTAATACATATGAATGCAGGCACCTGTTTTGATGTTCTTCCATTCTGATTCACAGCAATAGTGCTGCCAGGATAATGTAATTTCAACACATTTATATCAATCAGGTAGAGGATATATGACTGAGATTGAGCCATTTCACAGACCTCAGGCAGACTGAGCCTTCAACTTCAGCATCCCACTTTTCATTTCAAACCAGAACACTTATTTGGACTATCATCTGTGGACATGACCATCCATTCCCATTAGTTCTCAGTCACCACGCCAATTACTATAGTAGGAAAAGCGAGACTTGACATTATGCTGCTGGAAAATTCATATAGAAAATAGCACAAGTTTCTGTGTGGATGTTTTGTTCAAGTACAGTCATGCAAAACACAAAAGCAAAAATGAAAATAAATAGATCTATTCAAAGTGTAAGCACACAGCATGAAATATGCGTAAACATGCGTATCTATACCCAGCGGATAGCACATAAAAGCAACACAAACATTGCCGCTGTTATCTACAATGGCACTACACAAGATAATGTTGTCCTGTGGGGGTAGTGACACAAGACAACACAATGCAAAATGTATCTTAGGGGTTTTCTGTGCTCAAGGAAATCGATTGGGAATACACAAAGTACAGTTCTGATGCCAGCTTCTGTCCCTCACCTAAAATAAAGGGTTTGAAAATGCAGCTATACCAAGATGGCAGGCACTTTCAACCATTATACATCACAAAGACTGTATGTGTGCCTAAGGCTGGGATTTACAGGCTCATTTGTGAAGTTCACACTCTGTTTGAAATGTAGAGGTCAAAGACGTTCAATGTGAGAAGGGATTGGCTTCTTCTTAAGATTAAGACAATGCAACTTATTCTATGAGGTATTTCTTATTTCCATTCTAGGAGCAATAACGATTGCATCTGACAGACATGTGCAGTGCCTGTATGTAAAAATTGTATGAGGTTTGAAAGGTAGACTACAATTTAACTGAAGATGAAGATTATACTACACTGCCATCTACTGTTGTATATTAGTAACACATCAGAATACACATTCTTACTAGTAAACTATATATATGATGTTTTATTAGTATTAACTCATGTTCCAAGTCATTTTTGGCGACGTTTGGTAAATCTGCAGCTTTAAATCTGAGCATGTGCTGCCTTCAGTGGCCTCTGCAATTCTTAGTAGTTTGTGACATCACCAAAGACTGCTCTGATTTTTGTAATCACAAACACCTGCTGCAGGGGTGGAGATTGACACTTGTTTTAGACCAATCACATTGTTCCTTATACCTCTAGACCCCGTCCCTTCTCTCACTCTCTTCTTTAATCCACAGGTAATGCCCAGTTTAGCGCCTCTATTTGAAATGTGGCTGTGTTTAGTCCAGGGGTGGGCAATTATTTTTTCCATGTGGCCATATCACAAACAGAATGTTATTGTGGAGGTCCGGATCAAATTGCTTAACTCAATTCTACATGATATTAATTGTATTTCTTTGCAAAAAAGTAGTAAATAGCATTGTTTTAACACACTGGTAAGACTGGTGAGAGTGTATGTTATGACTAAGTAATGAAAATGTGAGGTTACCTTACAAAAATGTAATTAAAAAAACACCTCTACAATAAAGGCAATGCACCTTTAGTCCTTGCATGTGGTAAAATGATAAAATATGTTTATTTTGTAATAAAAAATTGGCTTAATGGGGCCAGTCAGAGTCAACCAAAGGGCAAGATGTGGCCATGGAATTGTACAATGCCCAGGTCTGGTTTAGTCACACCAAGACCCATTATGAGTTCCTACAACTGTGTTTACATATTTTAATAACCATTAAAACCAAAAACAATCAGGTATTAACTATAATTGAAATTATTACAAGTGTTATGTTGCTACATTATTACAGAATATTTTAGGTTTACTACAGTGTGTTAAATGTCCCATTTTTCAGAAATTGTTAAGAGAAGACAATTTCCAGATGAACCATTCAAATATCTAAAATTAAGGTCCTTCACTTTATTTATATGAATTCATTAAATACTCATTATCTAAGTAAATCATCTGTGTTCCCAGAAGATGACAGTTAAATCTTTTAGGGGTCAACCATTTCCTGGATGTGACCCTTTCTATAAGCCTAGTCGTGCTTCAGTATAACTCACTCCCCAGTTTCACAACCTTTTCAAGTGGAAAATCCCAAGAGAAAAATCATAGATAAAAGCCGGATATGATCCCCACAAACGTCTGTTCTGGTCATGTGATGAGTGTCACTGGTGACTTTTGTCATCGTAGGGACACGTGCTCCCATCCGGCCCATTACTCCGAAGCTTGGGAACTCTGTGGAATGTGGAAAAATGGGGTATTTACTGATGTCTGTGTTGTGTCTGTATGGAAGTCATTCCTGTAACAGACACAACAGAAATCACTGTTTAGTTGTATTAAAGCAGACATTTATGACTTTGTTTTCAGAATAAGACAAAATATGTTTTCCTGTTAAAAAAATCGGGGTCATGTGAACCAAAAAGACTTGTTTGTGTATACCATGTTGTTGATATACTACATAATATGTGAGTGATGAAAGAAAGCTATGTGTTATATGTGTTATGTGTGTGTGTTGTGGCCATACCAGCGCGTCAAAGCCTGATCTCATCAGATCTCACAAGCTAAGCAAAGCCAGGCCTGGTTAGTACTCGGATGGGAGTGTGTGTGTGTGCGTGTGTGTGTGTGTGTGCTTGTGGTCGGTCGGAGAGGCCGATTGCCCAGTCTTGCTTCTGTCAGTCTGCCCCAGGGCAGAGGTGGCTACAATAGTAGTTTACCACCATGGAGTGAATGAATAATGAACTGCAAAGTGCTTTAGGTGTCTTGAAAGGTGTTATATAAATGCAAGGATTAATTAATATGTGGCCAGATGTTAGTTTTGCGTTCCAAGGTCTTGAACATGAACTGTGGATTGTGGTTCTGTGGAGTATGAGTGAACGATCAGGTGTGTGAAACACCCAACTGCATTTGGAAGTGAACATCAGACACAGTGATATATATATCTAAGTTGTATTGACATTTCCATTCATTTGACACAGCAGTGGCAAAAAGCTTGATATATCCTTCATGTCCGTGGACCTTTGGCCCACATAAAGTGAGGTAAATGGACCCTTTAGTGTAACGCATGAGCAAGCGTTAAGTCAACACAATCTTTCTCACCCCTCAGCTCTCCCCACAGGTTAATATGGACTAAAAGAAGTAATTCTGAGAAGCTGTTCCTCTTCTGTGTTGCCCAGTAGATGTGCACTCTGTAGCATTGCTCCAAGAGACTCTCAACAGCTCTGTCACAGAATGTGGCTCATCTGCTGTTTCCGAAACGCTAGAACCAAGACAAACATTTACACTGAGCTATGGAAAAAAAGCTCAGATTTCACATCTGCACCAAAATAATAATGTGTTTGCTGATGAAAGATGCAAAATTACAATAATCAATTTCACTGGTATGCACTGGGTTATGATTTCTAAAGTCCTATTGTCCTTGATCACTGAAAGCACCACACAGCCCTTAGTGCCCTTACAGTGGAGCTGTATTAAATAAACAGGATAATAATATTGTGGACCTCGATGGCGTCTAGCAGCTCATTAACCCCATGTTCCCCTCGCCACAGGGGGCATACAGCAGACATATTACAGAATACACTAGCCACATTAATGTGATTGATCATTTCTTATATGGCAACTCTCCCTCACTTAAGCCCGGTATTTCAGCCAATGTTCCCAATTAGATTCTGTGTAACTCCCTCAGAACTGTGGGTGTTTCTGATGCTGTGAGCAGGGCAAAGAGAGTAGAGAGTTCAAACATATTTGCCTCCAGCAGAGATTTCTTCGGATAAAAGTGTCATTCTCACTGGGATGATATTGTTCCGAGAAAATCCTGTGTAATTTATTACAGGACATAAATAATATATTATAATTTGGCCTAGAGAGCTACGGGTTTCTGAGGATGTCCCAATTAACCCTATTTGTATGGCATATTTGTTTTCTTGTGATGTTTTTTTCCCTTATGTTTACAATTGGCTTGGACGAAAAAGGGTTACGTTATACTGATTGAATAAATAAAACATGGGCCAAAATTGTGATCTGAACTGCAATTTTATCTTGTCTCATTCTCATATTTCTATCATATTTATATTAGAAATCAGTTTGGTTACATTACTGTAACCAAATTAATTTCTAATACAACACATCTGGTAGTCAGTGTTGCCATTTCATACATTTCATTTTGTTATATTATGTTTGTATTGAACAGGGTTTTTTTTTTTAATTACTGCTCCTAGACTATCAGACATGTCTTTCTAAATTCATCTCACAAATGTGGGTAACAGGTAGAGAAAGCTCAAAAACAGATGGCTGTATCCAGGGGCTCATTCATAATGTGAACATAGTTAACATTGATTTGTCTCCAGCTGCAGATGTTGTGAAGCCAGCTGACATTTGATAATCCTGAGATGGGATCATGTGCACCGCTGCGGGCCGCTGCACACGGCACTACACTACAGAGAGGTGCATTAAGTGATGGGGCACCTGCTCAGATCAGTGACATACTCCATATTCAGATGTCTCTAACCAGATGGAGCACTACTTTATATCTGCAGAATACAAAAACATGGGCAGGACCAACATGGTCCCATGCACTTTATTTAATTCAAAACAACACTCTGAAAGTAGTGGTAGAACTTTCACACACATGCATAAAAATCCAGTATTTCTTTATTGTACATACATACATCTTTTAATTGATTATATGTGTATTATCTGCACATGGAGCTGGAACTGTGACTAAGCGCTAAAACACATCACACAACATCCCAAAAATACATATTTTGCTAATCAATTTAATAAGAACCAAGGAGGTAATACTGACAAATAAAATGTATTGGTAGATTCAAGAATTAATCAATAACAAGTCAAAATGTAAAATTTTAAACTTTTTTCTATAAAGTTCAGTGACTGTAGTGGCAAAATGTCATTTCTCATAAGGCTAATAAAAGGATCCTGATTTATTTGTTCTCTGAGTGGAGAAGGAGGGAGGAAGTGGATTTAAAGGAGTAACCAGCTTGGAAGATTGGAACCTTTCCAAATACAGTTTAGGGTTCGACCATTTGGGAATTGAGAAAGCAGTGGGAATTTAATGATTGTTGCTTCCAGAGAACAAGCTTTGACATGATCAGTTCCAAACA